>PVIW01015678.1:0-18992 GCA_004026585.1 Noctilio leporinus | reverse complement strand
AGGAGCAGGGAGCATCCGGTGCAGGGGCGGTGGGGGGTGTGAGGGAGGCCCCAGGGGGCCGGCGGTCCTGACTGTTTCCGGAGGGGGAGAGGGGGCAGGGAGGGGAGGCGCAGGAGGGAGGCCTCAGGGGGCGGAGCCATTGACCTTGTACAGGGTCCTTCCCAGGCTGGCTGACGGGGCCTCTCAGTGCTGGGCAGCTGCGCATATGAGATTTTCAATGTTATTCAGCAATATCAGCGCAACTGTGTTACCAACGGAATGAAATCTTTTCCTCTCTCTCTCTCTGTCTCTCTCTCTCTCTGTCTCTCTGTCTCTCTCTCTCTATCTCTGTGTTTCTTTCTGTCTTTCTCTTTCCTTCCTTCTTTCTCTCTCTTTCTTTGTTTCATTTTATTTATGATGCCATTACAGTTGTCCCAAATTCTTTTCCCTCTGCTCCATTCCACGGAAGACCCAGCAGATCCCCATTCCCTCCCACCCTCTCCCCCACAGTTCCACCCTACTTGGTTCATGCTAGTGATTTCACCCTTTCCTCAATTATTCTTAATTTTTCCGTGTCTATCTTGTACCCACCCATCAACTATGTTTCCTAATCCCTGCAACAGGGCCCTGTTTTGCCCCCTGCCCCCTCCCGGCTGATCAGCCTCCCAACCATCCCCGTAAGGAATGATTTTGGTCCTATTCCCGTGTTTTCCTTGGTTGGATTTTGTTTTCCTTCTTTTTCATTTTCCAGGTTCTGAAGTTGATAGTTTTGAGTTTGTTGCCCTTTTAAATTTTTAAAAAAGATGTTTATTCACTATTTTCAGAGAGAAGGGCTGGGAGGAAGGAAGAAAGGGAGAGGAATCCCATCAATGTATGGTTGCCTTTCACCTGCCTCCAGCCAGGGACCTGCCTGGAGACCTGGCTTGCAACCTGATTATGTGCCCTGACTGGGGAATTGAACCAGCAACCTTTGGATTTGCAGGCTGCCACCTCTCCAATGTGCCACCAGCCAGGGCTTGTTGTCATTTTAATGTTCGTCGTTTTGTTCTTCTTTTTCTTAAATCACTTTAACATTTCATGCAATAAGGGCTTGGTGATGATGAACTCCTTTAGCGTTACCTTGTCTGGAAAGCACTTTATTTGCCCTTCCATTCTTTTTTTTTAAAGATTTTTAAAATTTCATTATTTTTAGAAAGAGGGGAAGGGAGAGAGGCAGAGTGGGAGAGAGACGTCCATGTATGGTTGCATTTCACCTGCCTCCAGCCACAGACCTGACTGGAGACCTGGTTTGCAGCCTGGTTATGTGCCCTGGCTGGGGAATCGAACCTTCGAGTTTTGCCTTCCATTCTTAATGTTAGCTTAGCTGCCTAGAAAACCTTGGTGGTAAGTCCTTTTCATCAGTTTGTGACTATTTCTTGCCAGGCCCTTCTTGCCTGCAAAGTTTCTTTTGAGACATCAGCCAGCTGATCTTATACAGGAACCCCTTTGTAGGTAGCTCTCTTCTTTTCTCTTGTTGCTTTTCGAGAGTCACTCTTTATCTTTGACCCTTGGCATTTTCATGATGACAGGTCTTGGTGTGGTTCGATGTGGATATAGCTGGTTTGGGACTCTATGCTTCCTTGACTTGTAGGTCTATTTCCTTCTCCAAATTTGGGAGGGTTTCCTTTATTCTTTTTTCACACAAGTTTGGAATTCCTTGCCCTTCCTCTCTTCTTCTTCTGGCCTTCCTGTGACGCGGATACGAACACGTGTAAAGTTGTCCCAGAGGTTTCTAACTCTCTCCTCATTTGTTTTCAATTCTTGTTTCCACTTTTTTGTGCTGGTTGACTGTTTATTTCTTCCCTCTGTGTTGGGGCCCACCTGGGAAGCATAGAAACTTGGAGTCCCACAGGGGCCAGGCTAAACCTGTAAGCCCCAACCAGAAGGCCGGGAATGCTGGGTACATACAGGTTTCCATATTAAAATCAGTGGCCCTGGGGGAAGGGGACTAGGTCATGGGAAAAGACTTTAGTTACTATGAAGCCCTGCCTGTTCTCTCACCTCACCTAATCCTTTGTTGTGTCAACAGCAGAAGTTTTTAAAATTTGAATGCCTGTCCTGATCTGAGTGAGATCTCCCTGCCCCCTCACTTGTTTTTCCCTTTTCCTGTAATGAGCATTGATTGACCAGCTACATGCCTCCAAGTTTACCCCTTTCTATAAAAGACCTTTGGGAACAAGAACTGGGCCTTTGGTCTTGAGCCACTGGCCACATCTTCTTCCCCTTACACAAGCTGTTTGGGACAGTGTTATTTCATCTGCAGCACTGGGGGATTTTATTGCTGGTCGGGGTCCCACACACCTATGTTCCAAATTGCTCCTTTGAACCCCATTTTCCTTCCCTTCAACATTGGTTTTGTGTGTACTTTCCTTTGTTTCACTTGGCCTAGCCTTTACTGTTTCCATGATGTGTTTACGGTACTCAAGCATTATCTGTCAAGTCTGTGAGCATCTTTATTACCAGCATGTTAAACTGTGTGTCTGTCAGGCGGACAGGTCTGTTCATGTCAGGATGGCGACTTCTTTGATGCTTAGTTTGGCCACTGGGACCTTGATTTGTGCCCTTTTTTTGAGTCATATGTCTCAGTCTCTGCATCCTGACAGGCCCTGGTGTGCTGTTTCTTAGGTAGAGCTGCCACACCTGTTAGTTGTAAGAGGTGGAGCCTTGGGTGTTCATCAGGGCAAGGCGACCCGTTTTGCCAGGTAGTGGCACTGCATGTGGGGTAGGAGCCTGAGTGGGAACGATGCTGCTTGCTCAGCACTCTGCCCCTTTTCAGGCGCTTCTCCTGCTTCTGGGATCTAGTTCCATGGTTCCCAGAGTGGGTGGGTCCATGGACGTTTCAGGACTGTGGGGGCCTCTAAACAAATGAACTCCTCTGTCAGAGATAGCCCCTTGTCCCCAACTCACACTTTTTCACAGTCAGAAAGAACAACGTGGCTTTCTTTTCCTGCCCTGGTGCTGGAACAGTGAGCCTCAGGATCTGGCCTGGTGCTGGCAGCATTCAATAGGTGCCCCACCGTGACCTGTCTTTTCACCAGTCGACCCCTGCCTCTCCTGCCTGCACCGCCAACTTGCACACCTGCACCTCCAAGTGCACCAGCAATCCGTTCACCTAGCTGCTTCCTCTGTGTCCCTGCTCCGCCCCTCCTCATTCAACAAATATTCCTCCTGTCTGGATGAGTTTTTCTTTCTTCTATCTTTTGCTTGTTGGACTTGTGTGCAGTTCAACATTCAGGAGTTTCTGGAGGTCTCTAGTTTTGAGGTAGATGTACCCATTTCTGGCTGTGGAGGGAGATGCAGTGTGTCTGTGTATGCCTCCATCTTGGGTGAGCCCTGCATCATTTCTTTGAGTAGCTTATTTGAATATTGTCCTAATGTGATTGTTTCATGAAACATAGCCCTTTTGTGGTATCATTGGTTACATTAGCTATCACAAAGCTTTGTTTGAATGGCTTTGCATCCATGTAAGGACAGTTCTGATAGCCTTGCTGGGCTCTGAGACCTTATTACTCCAGTGAGCTCCACTTTCTCCTGCCGTTCATGATCAAGTTCACACCTCTCTCACAGCAGGGCATGGCCTCCAGTCTCCAAAGCCTCAGTGACTCATGGTACCTCTCCATCTTTCACTCTTTTTGAACTCCTTCACTCCCACTATCCTCTGTCCTTTCCTAACCTTTCAGCACAGCCCTAGAAACACATCCTTTCTGTCCTGTCTGCACCTCAGTATGGACAGTTTCGGTGATTGTGCCACTGGCATCCTAGAGGCATTCACCTGCTTTAACTGGCTGGCCAGTTTGTGTCCTCTCTGGTTAGCACAGACTTTGGTTTCCTCTGGCAGGGAAAGGAAGGTTTAGGTGCCTTCTTAGAGATAGCATGTAACCATGGGATTGTACGCATCCCTTCTAAGCTTATTTGTATTGTCATTGTCACTCGGGAAGCCCTTTAAAAAAAAAATAAAATAAAAGCTTTCAGTTATGTTGTAAGGACAAACCACAGTGCTTGAGAATACCAATGATTTCAAATTGCCCTTCATTTATTCATTCAACAAATATTTATTGAATATTTAATATGGCTCAGACACTAGTCTAGGATTTGGGCATATATTGTGTTAGTAACAGGGACAGACTACATCTTTACCCATGGGATTTGTAATCTAGCAGACAAGCAGATTAAAATAAAAAGAAACAAAGTTGCTGTCTTTCTCCCTTTATTGTCCCAAGTAAATATGTTATCGGTGACCCCCTGGTTCTTCTTGCCAATGCCATAAGGAATTACAGATCAGTGAGCCTATTAGCATGCACAGTTTATTAGTGAATGGGAGGACCAAAGCAAGCATGGCCAAAGGCTGGGATGGCCAGCTCCCCCTCAGGTGGCCGGAAAGCTAAAAGTGCCCAGAGCATGACCAGAGGCCCCAGGGCCAGAGGCTGACAGGTCAGGTCCCATCCCACCCCACCCCAACATGTGGCAAAAGCGCCAAGAGAGCCAAGTGAGCAAGTCCTTTGTTCTGAAGATGTATGTAGTTGGTGGGATGAGGGTAAAGAAGTTACATATTGGTTGACAGATAAAAGTGGTGCTAGTTTGCCAGGACTGGCGTGTGAATACCCAATGTTAATGGGCTTCTTCCTTAAAGCACTATGGGCCCTTTCCCACCTTTCAGGCCTTGGAAGGTAATACTGATTCAAAGGCTTTCCTTCCCAGACAGTGGAAAGTATTCATAGAAATTCAAGGACCGCCCTTCTTCTGTGCTAACATAGTGTTTCCTGTGATGTCAAAACACCTTGCACTATTATCAGCCCTGGCTCAGGACTGCCAGTCAGCGGGCTAGGCATGTCTCTCTCTGTTCCTAGCCTCCTCTGTTAAGTTCTTCATTAGGTTGCATTGGTGAGGGTCCTGCCATTGTTTCCCTTCTGCTACTCATTCCACTGTAACATCCCACCCCCCACCAAGTAATAGAGACCCAAATATTTGGGGACTTTGGGCTCAGGATTGCTGGGCCACCAAGTGGGACATGTCTCTCTCCTCTTCCCTGAGTTGGTTCACTTACTATCCTACCTGTCAATGCTCCTCAAGCATGCAGAACCCAAATTAGGGGGCTTTTTGGAGTGATGACCACTCTAATTCCTGCTGAAAAGGGACATTGGGCCTTCTTTGAGTTCCATCTGCCTGCTCTCAGAGGAGGTGAAAGCAAGTGTCCTTCCATTGACCCCTGAGAGATATCTGTAGCCTCCTGTCTCAGAGGTCGATAGTTGTTCATGGTGATCATTTGTAGCTTTATAGCCTGTATTCTGAAAGAGATAAATTTAATTAGTAAGTTAATTATCATGGGTCCAAATAGTAATATTAGTAATATATTTAATAATGGTGCTATGTGGTGCATTCAGGGCTGGATTTCCAGCAGCTTTGAGGAAGAATGCATTGTCCACAAGGGTATTATGGGGACCAGTCCATTTTTCAGCCAGCTGCTGTTCAGGGCCTTGTGTCTTCCAGGTCTTCAGTAAGATTTGGTCACCTGGGTGGAATGGGTATAATAGCTCATTCGGTAGATAGACAGACCTACAATGACCTACAAACTTGTGCAAAATGGTTAACTCCTATAGCAACCCACAAACCAGTCTCTGAGTCTGTAAGACTGTCTTTTAGGAAGACATCAGTTGCAAGGCCTTTTCTGGAATTACATTCAACAATGGTAATTTGACAGATTCTTCTTATCTGTAAAGTGTGTATTTCTGATGATGTTTTAAACCCAGTTTCAACTTATAAATGAAAGCAAACTTTCAATACTGCTACCTGTACTAGTCTAATGTCCACTACTGAGCATCATCATTTTCCTTAAATCATGATTTTTCTCCTTAAGATTACCCTCATTGTCATTAAAGGGATTCTATCAAGTCCAGTTTTAATTTTGCCTATTTATTTGCATAAAAAACATGAGCAGCAGTTGATCACATATGATCTTTAAGTCTGCTTTGCTGGGACTTACAGAAGGAACCTTTAGATTGCTTTTTAGTCTGCCCTTCCAGGTACAGAAGCTGAGCTACATACTTGCCATCTGGCTTTGCCTGTAGCACCCGCTTTTTTCAAGTCCTTGAAGTTTCTATTTTGCCTTAAGGTTCTTCTTAGCCATATTTCAGGAAAGCAACCTTCGTTCCTTTCCCGGAAAGACTTGCTACAAACTGCACACCCAAC
Organism: Noctilio leporinus; assembly: GCA_004026585.1. NCBI lineage: Eukaryota > Metazoa > Chordata > Mammalia > Chiroptera > Noctilionidae > Noctilio > Noctilio leporinus. Next base: position 12,788 of record PVIW01015678.1, on the reverse strand, counting down.
CAATGTACCAGGCTTTCTTGTGGGGTTTCACTATCATTGAAAGTCAATTCTAGTTCCTTGATGCTTTTTGGTGACAACCAGAGCCTAGACATGCCTCCTTCGGGCATGACATTCCAGTCAAAGTCTTGATTGACAAAACTAAGCAACTGATCTTACTGGTTTTGTGCCACAGAGAAACCTTATGCCATCACTTACTCCTTCAGAATGCCAAATTATGGAGGTATCAGGTAGGGAGAAAAGTGTAATATCAATAGGAAAACCCTTGTCTTTCAAATATTCACTAAAATTGTATTTCTATATTCCTACAATGCTTTTGATTCCTGCCCCAAGTTTATTATATGCTTTACTGCTTGATGGGTTTTGGCTTCAAATATAAATTCAGAGTTAAGAGTGGCCTGCCATATAGCATTTCAAAAGGGCTAAGCTTTGTATTACTCTTAGGGGACCCCCTGATTTTCATGAGGGCTATGGGTAGTAAGTAGTTTAACCCAATTCTCAGAGTCTCCTGACAGAGCTTTGTTAATGCTCTTTCTAAGGTCTGATTCACCCTCTCTACCTTCCCAGAGGATTGAGGTCTCCAAGCAGAGTGGAGGTAGTATTTTAGGGCCTCAGAGACTGATTGAGTAACCTTGGAGGCAAGGAAAGGCCCGTTATCACTTTGTAGGGAGCTTGGGAGACCAAATTGAGGTATTGTTTCTTTTAAACGTGACTTTGTTACTTCTGTGGCCTTCTCTATCCTGGTTGGAAAGGCTTCCTTTCATTCACTCAGTGAATGTGTGTATTGGAATGAGTAGACACTTGTATCCTTTACAGGGGTCATCTTCGTAAAATTAATCTGCCAGTCTTCTCCTGGATAGGTTCCCCTCTGCTGAACAGGCTCTAGCAGTGGGGGAAGGGGTGGCTTTTGCCCCAGGTTGTTGTAGGTAAAAGGACTGCAGGCTTGGCAAATATTCTTTATAGTAGTTGTTAATCCTTTGCCTGTAAATAATTTATTAACTAGTATTGTAGTAGAATCTCTTTCTACATGGAAGGAGTCATGTAGGGCCTTTAAACATTCTACTGAGAGGCCTAGGGAAGGAGAAGTCTCTGGCCAATATAAATAAATCCATGCCCCGTCCTGGGTACCCCTTTGCTCTGTAGCTCAGGATTTTTCCTCAGATGTGTAATCAGTCTTTAAGTGAGTGTTGTCTATAGATGGGAAGAATGCTAATTCTGCAACTGGCCTCTGAGCCACCTACCTAGCCTCTTGGTCTGCCTTGATATTCCCTTTAGTAATAGCAGCCATATCCTTCTGGTGACCTCTACAGTGCATCACTGCTACCTGTTTAAGGAGTTTGCTTCCAACAGATTTAAAATTTCCTGTCTGTGCTTAATAGGGGAATTCCTTGCAATAAGGAGTACTTTTTCTTTCCAGATGGCAGCATGAACAAGTAAAATAAGACAGGCCTATTTGGAATCCATATAAATATTAATTCTCCTTTGCTTGTCCTAGGATGAGAGCCCTAGCAAGAGCTATAATCTCTGCCTTCTGAGCTGAGGTGGAATGTGGAAGAAGTTGTGCCTCAACAGTGCTGTCTAAACTAACTACTGCATACCCTGCCTTTTGTTGCCCATTTTATACAAAACTGCTTCCATCAGTGAACCACTCTTCAACAGGGTTATCTAAGGGCTGATCTAACAAATCAGCCCTGCTGAAAAAGGTAAGATTAGTAATCTATGAACAAGAATGAGCTAAATCTGGGAGATGATCCTATAGGCCTTAAGGAAGCTGCATTTAAAGTATTACAGGTTTTTATGGTTACTTCAGGATTGCTAGAGAAGGGCTTGGTATTTGGTTAATCTAATTCCTGTTAACCATAGGTATCCTTATCTTGCATGTCCCTGGACAAGCCAAGGTTACATTACAGTGCTGGGAGTTCCCTGTGAGGTCCCTGCCCATGTTACGGGTTATCCCAGACGCTTCTGCAAGGCCCTCACTCATGTAGGGTAGCCTGAGAACTCAGGACAGAGGGTGGAAGTGCCTCTTTTTTCTTCACAGCCCAGGCAGAATCCAAGCACTCATTTTAGATTTCATTGTTTCTACCTCCAAACACACATGCCAAGTGCGTTTGAATTCTCCACCCCTCTCAGCACAGTACCTCATTCAGCCCAAAGGTGAGAAAGGCAGGAAATCCTTGCTGGTGAAACCATATTCACTATGTTCCTAACAGTTGGAGAGAAAGGGTGGGATCCAAGTCAGTATCACAGGTCAGGTTCCAGGGTCAGGGTGACGGGTCAGGCTCAAGGGTCAATTTCCTGGGTTTTGGCACCAAGTCTGTTATTGGGGAAACCATGATTCTTCTCACCGATGCTGTAAAGAATTATACCTCAGCAAGCCTATTAGCGTGCACACAAAGTTTATTAGTGAATGGAAGACCAAAGCAAAGGTGGCCAAAAGCCAGGGCAGCTTGCTCTAGGTTGGCCAGAGGGCCAGGAGCACCCAGACCATGGCCAGATGTCCCATGGCCAGAGCCCAGGAGGCCAGCCCCCCCCCCCCCTTATATGGCAAAAGGGCCAAGAGAGCTAAGTGAGAAAGTCCTTTGTTCTGAGGACATATATAGGTGGTGGAATGGGGGTGAATATGTTACATTTTGATTGGCGGATGAAGGTGGTGCCAGCTTTTTCAGGGGGATGTGACTACCTAAACTTTGGCATGTGTGAGGGTCTGTTAGCCTGAATCCATATCTTGCTCCATACTCCATTTATTTTTTGTGAATGTACGATGTTCATCAAAGTTGTTTTAAGGGATTTAAGGTCCCAGTGGGCAAACTAAGCAACAGAGAAATAGCCAGCCTCACGGATGAATAGATAGCCAGCCTGACAGATGCATAGTTTAAAATGCTGGTGATAAAGATGCTCACAGAGTTGATAGATATACAACTTATGTGTATGGTAAACACATAAGGAAAAAGTGAACACTGGGCTATGTGAAACAAAGGAAAATACACATGAACCAATGGTGAAGGGAAGGAAAACAGGGTTCAGATCAATGATTTAGAACACAAGTAAGAAGTAAACAGTAGACCAGAGGAAACAAAAATTGAAAAAATTTAGGAGAGGCTTAAGAACCTCTGGGATCACTTTAAACATGCCAACATATGAATCTTAGAGGTGCCAGAAGAAGAAGAGGAAGGGCAAGAAAATGAAAACTTGTGTGCAAAAATAATGAAGGAAAACTTCTCAAGTTTGGAGAAGGAAATAGACATACAAGTCCAGGAAGCACAGAGTCCCAAACAAGCTAGACCCAAATTGGACCACACCAACACATCATAATTAAAATGCCAAAGATTAAAGAGGTAATCTTAAAAGCAGTAAGAGAAAAGGAGACTTACCTACAAAGGGGTTCCTATAAGCTGATTTCTCCAAAGAAACTGCAGGCAAGAAATGGCTGGCAAGAAGTATTCAAACTGATGGAAAACAAGGACCTACAACCAACATTACTCTATCTAGCAAAGCTATCATTTAGAATAGAAGAGCCGATAAAGTGCTTCTCAGACAAGGTGAAACTAAAGAAGTTCATCACCACCAAGCCCTTATTAGATGAAATGTTAAAGGGACTTATTTAAGAAAAAGAGGATCAAAACTATAAACATTAAAAAGACAATAAAATCACAACTATCCACAACAGAACCTAAAAAATAAAAACAAAAGCAAACTAAGCAAACAACCAGAATAGGACCATAATCATAGGTATGGGGATCATTGAGAGGGTTGTCAGCTGGGAGAGCAAAGGGGGTAAAATAGGAAAATGGTGTTGGGATTAGGAAACATAGTTGGTAGGTACAAGATAGATAAGGAGGTGTGAAAATTAATAGAGTATAGGGTGAAATCAAAGAACTTAACATGGGCAACCCATAGACATGAACTAAACAGGGGGTGGGACTATGGGAGGAGTAACCAGGGGCTTGGATAGAAGGGAGCAAAGGGAAAGGAATTTGGGTCAATTGTAAATCAATAAAATATACTTTAAAAAATTAAAGGTTTTTTTCATTACTTGGGGCAAAGGTTCAGGACATCTGTACAAACTAGCTACATAGCTTGGTTCACATGAGGGTTTTTTTTTTGTTGTTGTTTTTTAAAGATTTTACTTCATTATTTTTAGAAAGAGGGGAAGGGAGAGAGGCAGAGAGGGAGAGAGACATCAATGTATGGTTGCGTTTCACCTGCCTCCAGCCACAGACCTGACTGGAGACCTGGTTTGCAACCTGGTTATGTGCCCTGGCTGGGGAATCGAACCTGCTACCTTTGGGTTCACAGGCCAGCGCCTTATCCACTGTGCTACCAGCCAGGGCTAAAACTATTTTAAAAATGGGATTATTCCTAGAAAAAAATTAAAATGTTACAAAACTGATAGTTACACAGCTAATATTAGACAATACCTTCTGGCTCTGTGTCAGTGATTAGCTTTCATTTAATCATTCAATATATTTCCACTGAGCACCTATTATACACCAGGTATTTTTATAGGTCCTAACATGAAAGCTTGTTCTACAAACTCCTCATATATGCATTTTTTGCAGCTAAGTGTTATTCAATGTTCTATATAATCCTTTCTTTCAAAAATTAATCCATGCAGTAGGCTTGATCTATTCATAAGTAGATCATAAGTAGCAGTAGTTGGTGACTTACTCTGTGTATGTACAATTCATTGAATAAAGCAGTAGTGGAAAGGGGTAGCAATCAAAATCAGTATTATCTATCAATCCTTATTATCTGTTTCTGGGCTGTTCACTTCACATTATCATGGAGGCTCTCTGTTAATTTTTATTATTATTACCTATATTTTACAGATAAAGAAGTTATGAATTTGAGAAACATGCTCCAGCAAACACACATCTTGTAAACTGATCTGGATTCCTCTCTTGGTAGTTTGTAAAGTTTGGCTGGACCATGATGAGCTCCTTTAGGATGAAGACTGTTTAACTTCTTTGATTCTGAATTTCACATAGTAGGACCTCAAAAACATTAATTAAAATGTTGAGGACCTTATTAAAAGCTTTATTATTTCTCAGTATGTCCCATTATTTCTCTGAGTGGGAGTGGATGTTGAATGTGTTTAAACTGGGTTTCCTTTAGAAGAAAAAAATAATCAAAAGACACCCATTAAGCCCTGGCTGGTAGCACAGTGGATAAGGCGCTGGCCTGTGAACCCAAAGGTAGCAGGTTCGATTCCCCAGCCAGGGCACATAACAAGGTTGCAAGCCAGGTCTCCAGTCAGGTCTGTGGCTGGAGGCAGGTGAAAAGCAACCATACATTGATGTCTCTCTCCCTCTCTGCCTCTCTCCCTTCCCCTCTTTCTAAAAATGGTGAAATAAAATCTTTAAAAAAAAAAAAAAAGACACCCATTGATGATAAATTATTCTTATGATTTTACTTTAATATGCACAACCATAAAACTAGGTATAAAAATATCTGCTAAAGGTATGCTTTTATAGGTATAAAGCTAACAATTTATAAATAAAACTAAAAATTAAGAAGTTTTAATTCTGCTTCAGGTTGTGCTTTTTCTCTTAAACACAATCATTTCTCACTGGGAGTAGATTCACTGTCTCTTCTCTGTATGCTGAGATTCAAGTTCTATTTCGAGTGCCATGCCTTAATATCTTTGATATATGTGGACCATCTCAGGTCTCCACCACTCTTTATGAAACAATTGACATATGTTAGTTCATAGGATGATTCACACAGTAAATTGCTTTCAGGTAGTGGAAGATATTATTTAAATATTGTCTGTCTGTGGTGTTCTTTTTTTATTAACTGAAGAAAAGTAATGTGATACTTTACTCTGATGTGGTTATTCTGGTTTCATGAAGTACCATTAAAAGTCTCACTAATTTCAATAGCTTAAGGTGCTGAAGTTTTAAGGTGGGGAAGTTTCATTCCGTTAAAATATTTTAAATTTCCCAGTCATCAGTTTAAAAGGAAATTTGTGTCTTTGAAGCTAGTAAAATAAGTAAGTGTGAATGGTGGACATGGAAGAATTGTCTTTTTTCACATGTAGACATGCCAGTGTAGCAGTAATCACACTCAGCATGATTCAGAACATGTGTAATTGTGCACACTGTGTATCCTTGTGGCTGTATTGAGCTACAAAGAGATAGAAATAATCCTGAAAATACTTCCAATTATTTTTCTTTTTTCCATTTATTTTAACTTTTTATCATTGACATTATTACAGATACCCCCTCCCTTTTATCCCCTTTGCCAACCTCCACCTAGCCCCTGTCCAGCCCCCACTCCCCCTTCCCTCTAGCTATCACCACTCTGTTGTATTTCATTCAGATAAAAACACAAGAATAAATACTGATAGAGAACACTGAGTAAGAATGGCACAAACCAACCATATATCTAATCAGTAACTATTTAGCACCTAATATATGTCCAACTTTGTGCTAAATGATTGCAACTGACATTGACTTTAATCTCATGGGCTCAAGAATCTGTTTCAGTTCACTTTGTCCACTAACAGAATATATATCTAATATAAAATTAGTTGCTAATTAGTTGATAATAGAATTTGTACTAATATATTTACTTTGAAATACTCATATGTGTTCAATAATATTTAAAATCTATTGTCACAGATACAGAAGTTCTCATACCTTTTCCTACATAACAAATTATGTTTAGGGAAACATATTTGGTGCGATAATGTTAGCCTAAAGATACAGAATATTTTGGTCGAAGCTGTAGATATTTTATTTTCTAAAATCAAATGTAAGTTTTTCCAAACAAGTTAGGCAAAAAGCATAATCCTTATAAAATTTTCTGTGATTCTCTTTCTATCAAGTCAACCCCAATGTTAATAAGTTTTTTATGTAATCATTTTTCTTCATGAGTTGATGAGGAATTTTCTCACATTTTTAATTTTCCAAAGTGTTTTTTTTTTGCACAATTATTTACTGATTTTCTCATTCATAAAAATATAATTACCTCAACTAGCCAATGTAAAACTCAGTGAAAAACACCACTAATGAAAGTAGGTTTTGTATAGTGTTTCCTGTATGTTATTGACATTTATTACCTTCCCTCTGAGCTTTTAATTCTTCAATTTTTGTTCCTACTTGAAAAATAAACAACCTTTTATTTTCTTGAAGGTTTTTGACATTTTCCAAAAATAAAGAAAAAACCTCTGAATACTTAAGGTTACTATCTGATTATTTAGTAGCTGTCTGCCAAAACGATTTTAAACCTCATTTATTTCAATGTCAATAAATAGGTTAGGACATGTTCTTTAGGTAGAATATTAACATTTTGCCACTGCTTATGTGGATGGTGGTCTCAAGTTCTGATTTCTTATATGACAAACCACTGAAGAGGAAAGGCTCATTAATCTGCCAAGTGCTGTCAGCTGTATGACTCGAATCTCATTAGTAATGTTATCCCTTGAGTTTGTCCATCCAGAAAAGTGCTGATTTCTTTGAAACCATCGACAGTGATGTATATTTATAGTGTATGTATGTATTTATGTATGTATGAGCACACACACATTCATGCCCTTAAAGGAATACACACACAACAACAATAAGAGGGACTGAGTGCAAAGAAAAAATGTAACATTCCTTTAAGGACATGAATCAAAGATGTGTTATAGAGGTAATTGGTGGATTTGGTGAGGCTAAAGGCAACCCACTTGAAAGGAAGAGACTCTTGAAAGTGGAAATTGAGAGGAACAGAACTAGTGAAAAGAATTCTTGAAGAATAATACTCTAGTCTCCCTTTGGCCATTTGTGCATAAAGCCCCTAGCCTGGAGTAGCAGAAAGTTGTGCTGAGAACAGATTCTGGTGGCAGAGGATATTATTTTCTTGTACATGCATTGATTGAAACACAGCTTAGCATTTCTCATCTTAACTGTCAAACATTAAAACCATTAATGATAACTGGAAATGTCAATTCCTTGTCCAAAATAATCTATTTACAATCATTTCTCTATTTCACCAAGTGTCTATCAATTATCAGTGTTTTTATTCCCCCATAATTCTTCATTCTGGTCCTTAATCAAATGCATTTCTTACTTATGTTGCAGAGAAATGCAATCTTCCCTACATGGCTCTTCTCATTAATTCTGTTTTCCACATAACAATTGCTAATTTGATTTTCTGTGTCATGAATTTTTTTCTAATTTTATTGACTATGCTGTTACAGTTGTCCCAAATTTCTTTCCCTTTCCTCCCCTCCACACAGGCCTTTGTTCCATCCTCCACAGTCCAACCCCCAACCATAGTTCATGTACATGAGTTGCACATGTTAAGTTCTCTGATTTTACCCTTTCCTCTATTATTCAGGAAGCAGTCAGAACAGTCATCACTCCAAAAACTGCAAATTTTGGTTCCACATGCTTGAGGGGCATTATCAGATAGGATAGTAAGTGAACCAAATCAGGGAAGACGAGGGAGACACCTCCCACCTGTTGACCCAGCAATCCTGAGCCCAATGTCCCCAAGATTTGGGTCCCTATTAATTGAGGGGGAGAATGTTACAGTAGAATGAGTAGCAGAAGGGAAACAAAGGCAGGACCCTCACCACCACAATCTAACTTAACAGAGCAGGCTAGGAACTGAGAGACAAGCCTGGTGTGCTGACTCAGCAGTCCTGAGCCAGGTCTGATAAGAGTGCCAGGTGTTCTGACATCACAAGAAACAACATGTTAGCACAGGCGAAGGGCAGTCCTAGAAATTCTATGTATCCTTTCCCCATTTCAGGGAAGGAAAGCCTTTGAAACGGTATTTACATCCCAAGGACTGAAAGGTAGGAAAGGGCCCATAGTGCTTTAAGGAAGAAGCCCATTAAAAAAGGCTTGACGTGTGGCAATGACAATACAGATAAGCTTAGAAGGGATGCGTACAATCCCATGGTTACATGCTATCTCTAAGAAAGCACCTAAACCTTCCTTTCCCTGCCAGAGGAAACCAAAGTCTGTGCTAACCAGAGAGGACACAAACTGGCCAGCCAGTTAAAGCAGGTGAATGCCTCTAGGATGCCAGTGGCACAGTCACCGAAACGGTCCATATTGAGGTGCAGACAGGACAGAAGGGATGTTTCTAGGGCTGTGCTGAAAGGTTAGGAAAGGACAGAGGATAGTGGGAGTGAAGGAGTTCAAAAGAAATGAAAGAGGAGAGGTACCATGAGTCACTGAGACTTTGGAGACTGGAGGCCATGCCCTGCTGTGAGAGAAGTGTGAACTTGATCATGAACGGCAGGAGAAAGTGGAGCTCACTGGAGTAATAAGGTCTCAGAGCCCAGCAAGGCTATCAGAACTGTCCTTACATGGATGCAAAGCCATTCAAACAAAGCTTTGTGATAGCTAATGTAACCAATGATACCACAAAAGGGCTATGTTTCATGAAACAATCACGTTAGGACAATATTCAAATAAGCTACTCAAAGAAATGATGCAGGGCTCATCCAAGATGGAGGCATACACAGACACACTGCATCTCCCTCCACAGCCAGAAATGGGTACATCTACCTCAAAACTAGAGACCTCCAGAAACTCCTGAATGTTGAACTGCACACAAGTCCAACAAGCAAAAGATAGAAGAAAGAAAAACTCATCCAGACAGGAGGAATATTTGTTGAATGAGGAGGGGCGGAGCAGAGACACAGAGGAAGCAGCTAGGTGAACGGATTGCTGGTGCACTTGGAGGTGCAGGTGTGCAAGTTGGCGGTGCAGGCAGGAGAGGCAGGGGTCGACTGGTGAAAAGACAGGTCACGGTAGGGCACCTATTGAATGCTGCCAGCACCAGGCCAGATCCTGAGGCTCACTGTTCCAGCACCAGGGCAGGAAAAGAAAGCCACGTTGTTCTTTCTGACTATGAAAAAGTGTGAGTTGGGGACAAGGGGCTATCTCTGACAGAGGAGTTCATTTGTTTAGAGGCCCCCACAGTCCTGAAACGTCCATGGACCCACCCACTCTGGGAACCATGGAACTAGATCCCAGAAGCAGGAGAAGCGCCTGAAAAGGGGCAGAGTGCTGAGCAAGCAGCATCGTTCCCACTCAGGCTCCTACCCCACATGCAGTGCCACTACCTGGCAAAACGGGTCGCCTTGCCCTGATGAACACCCAAGGCTCCACCTCTTACAACTAACAGGTGTGGCAGCTCTACCTAAGAAACAGCACAGCAGGGCCTGTCAGGATGCAGAGACTGAGACATATGACTCAAAAAAGGGCACAAATCAAGGTCCCAGTGGCCAAACTAAGCATCAAAGAAGTCGCCATCCTGACATGAACAGACCTGTCCGCCTGACAGACACACAGTTTAACATGCTGGTAATAAAGATGCTCACAGACTTGACAGATAATGCTTGAGTACCGTAAACACATCATGGAAACAGTAAAGGCTAGGCCAAGTGAAACAAAGGAAAGTACACACAAAACCAATGTTGAAGGGAAGGAAAATGGGGTTCAAAGGAGCAATTTGGAACATAGGTGTGTGGGACCCCGACCAGCAATAAAATCCCCCAGTGCTGCAGATGAAATAACACTGTCCCAAACAGCTTGTGTAAGGGGAAGAAGATGTGGCCAGTGGCTCAAGACCAAAGGCCCAGTTCTTGTTCCCAAAGGTCTTTTATAGAAAGGGGTAAACTTGGAGGCATGTAGCTGGTCAATCAATGCTCATTACAGGAAAAGGGAAAAACAAGTGAGGGGGCAGGGAGATCTCACTCAGATCAGGACAGGCATTCAAATTTTAAAAACTTCTGCTGTTGACACAACAAAGGATTAGGTGAGGTGAGAGAACAGGCAGGGCTTCATAGTAACTAAAGTCTTTTCCCATGACCTAGTCCCCTTCCCCCAGGGCCACTGATTTTAATATGGAAACCTGTATGTACCCAGCATTCCCGGCCTTCTGGTTGGGGCTTACAGGTTTAGCCTGGCCCCTGTGGGACTCCAAGTTTCTATGCTTCCCAGGTGGGCCCCAACACAGAGGGAAGAAATAAACAGTCAACCAGCACAAAAAAGTGGAAACAAGAATTGAAAACAAATGAGGAGAGAGTTAGAAACCTCTGGGACAACTTTACACGTGTTCGTATCCGCGTCACAGGAAGGCCAGAAGAAGAAGAGAGGAAGGGCAAGGAATTCCAAACTTGTGTGAAAAAAGAATAAAGGAAACCCTCCCAAATTTGGAGAAGGAAATAGACCTACAAGTCAAGGAAGCATAGAGTCCCAAACCAGCTATATCCACATCGAACCACACCAAGACCTGTCATCATGAAAATGCCAAGGGTCAAAGATAAAGAGTGACTCTCGAAAAGCAACAAGAGAAAAGAAGAGAGCTACCTACAAAGGGGTTCCTGTATAAGATCAGCTGGCTGATGTCTCAAAAGAAACTTTGCAGGCAAGAAGGGCCTGGCAAGAAATAGTCACAAACTGATGAAAAGGACTTACCACCAAGGTTTTCTAGGCAGCTAAGCTAACATTAAGAATGGAAGGCAAAACTCGAAGGTTCGATTCCCCAGCCAGGGCACATAACCAGGCTGCAAACCAGGTCTCCAGTCAGGTCTGTGGCTGGAGGCAGGTGAAATGCAACCATACATGGACGTCTCTCTCCCACTCTGCCTCTCTCCCTTCCCCTCTTTCTAAAAATAATGAAATTTTAAAAATCTTTAAAAAAAAAGAATGGAAGGGCAAATAAAGTGCTTTCCAGACAAGGTAACGCTAAAGGAGTTCATCATCACCAAGCCCTTATTGCATGAAATGTTAAAGTGATTTAAGAAAAAGAAGAACAAAACGACGAACATTAAAATGACAACAAGCCCTGGCTGGTGGCACATTGGAGAGGTGGCAGCCTGCAAATCCAAAGGTTGCTGGTTCAATTCCCCAGTCAGGGCACATAATCAGGTTGCAAGCCAGGTCTCCAGGCAGGTCCCTGGCTGGAGGCAGGTGAAAGGCAACCATACATTGATGGGATTCCTCTCCCTTTCTTCCTTCCTCCCAGCCCTTCTCTCTGAAAATAGTGAATAAACATCTTTTTTAAAAATTTAAAAGGGCAACAAACTCAAAACTATCAACTTCAGAACCTGGAAAATGAAAAAGAAGGAAAACAAAATCCAACCAAGGAAAACACGGGAATAGGACCAAAATCATTCCTTACGGGGATGGTTGGGAGGCTGATCAGCCGGGAGGGGGCAGGGGGCAAAACAGGGCCCTGTTGCAGGGATTAGGAAACATAGTTGATGGGTGGGTACAAGATAGACACGGAAAAATTAAGAATAATTGAGGAAAGGGTGAAATCACTAGCATGAACCAAGTAGGGTGGAACTGTGGGGGAGAGGGTGGGAGGGAATGGGGATCTGCTGGGTCTTCCGTGGAATGGAGCAGAGGGAAAAGAATTTGGGACAACTGTAATGGCATCATAAATAAAATGAAACAAAGAAAGAGAGAGAAAGAAGGAAGGAAAGAGAAAGACAGAAAGAAACACAGAGATAGAGAGAGAGAGACAGAGAGACAGAGAGAGAGAGAGACAGAGAGAGAGAGAGGAAAAGATTTCATTCCGTTGGTAACACAGTTGCGCTGATATTGCTGAATAACATTGAAAATCTCATATGCGCAGCTGCCCAGCACTGAGAGGCCCCGTCAGCCAGCCTGGGAAGGACCCTGTACAAGGTCAATGGCTCCGCCCCCTGAGGCCTCCCTCCTGCGCCTCCCCTCCCTGCCCCCTCTCCCCCTCCGGAAACAGTCAGGACCGCCGGCCCCCTGGGGCCTCCCTCACACCCCCCACCGCCCCTGCACCGGATGCTCCCTGCTCCT
>PVIW01015677.1:0-18992 GCA_004026585.1 Noctilio leporinus | reverse complement strand
AACCATGGACATGGACAACAGGTGGGATTGACTTTGGGGGGAAAGGGTGGGTGGGGAGGGGAACAGAGGGGAGTAAAAAAGGGATGGATGTAATACAACAACAATAAAATTTAAAAAAAAAACACAAAAAACAAATAACCTCAGCAATCTTAAAAAAGAATAAAGTAAGAGGAATCACAATACCTGATAGTAAACTATATTACAAGGCTACTGCAATTAAGACAGTTAGGTATTGGAATAAAAGCAGACACATAGATCAATGGAACAGAACAAAGAGCCCAGAAATAACCCATGTCTTTATGGTTAACAAATAGGCATGAGCACACAATGGAGTAAAAACAGTCTCTTCAATAAATGGTGTTGGGAGAACTAGACTGGTACATGAAAAAGAAATGAAACTAGACCACCAACTTACACCCTACACCAAAATAAACTATAAATGGATAAAGGGCTTAAGAGTCATGATACCATAAAAGCCCTAGTGGAAAAAATGGTCAGTAAAATTTCAGATGTCCTGCATAGCAATATTTTTGCTGCTACATCTTCTAGAGCAATGGAATTAAAGGAAAAAACAACAACAACAACAAACAAACAAATGGTACTATCAAATTAGTAAGTTTCTGCATAGCTAGAGAAACATTTGCAAAATGAAAAGGTAACTGACTGTATGGGAGAACATATTTGCCAATGATAACTCAGACAAGTGTTTAATCTCCAAAATATAGAAAGAACTCATATGATCCAACACCAAGAAGACAAATAATCTAATTTAAAAAAAAAACAGGAAAAGGACCTGAACAGATACTTCTCTAAGGAGAATATACAGATGGCCCATAGACATCTAAAAAGATGCTCAACATCACTAGTCATCAGAGAGATGCAAATTAAAACCACAATGAGATGTCACCTTACACCTATCAGAATGGTCATGATTAATAAATCAACAAACAAGTGCTGGCAAGGATATGGAGAAAGGGAAACCCTAGTGCATTATTGGTAGGAATGGTGGCTGGGGCAACCATTATGGAAAACAAGTCTGGAATTTCTTCACAACACTAAAAATGGAACTGCCTTTTAATCCAGCAATTATACTGCTGGTATTATACCTGAAGAATCCTGAAACACCAATTCAAAAGAACTATACACCCCTACATTCATAGCAGCACTATTTACAATAGCTAAGTGTTGGAAATGGCTGAAGAGCCCACCAATAAATGAGTGCATTAAAAAAACTACATAATGGAATACTACGCAGCAAAAAAAGGAAGGCACTCCAAACTTTTACTACAACATGGATAGAACTATAGACTATTATATTAAGTCAAATAAGCCAGTCAGTAAAGACAAATCCCATATGACCTCACTCATAACTGGAATCTAATTAACAAAATAAACTAATGAGAAAAATAGAGTGAAAGATGTGGAATCATAGACAGGCTGATAGCTGTCAGAGGGATGGAGGGAGGGGAGAATGGTGAAAGGAAAGGGAAGGGACTAGTCAAAGAATATGTATGAATGACTCCAGGATGGACTGGGTGAGAGGGGTGGGCTGGATGAAGGGAGGCAAAGGCGTAAAAAAGGAAATTGGGACACCTGTGATAGAATAAACAATTTAAAAATCTGAAAAAAAAAAAAAAAAGAAAGTAGACAGGAAATGAGATATGATGAGAAGATGAGACCCTGGTATTTTAGGTGGACATGATACAACATCTATATAAGTCAGAGACCAGAATTGGGCCAGAAAATTCATAGAGCAAGGGGGAGAGCAATAGAGACAGGGTAGTGGCCTCTCAAAGGGAATTTGGCGAGATACAAAGTAAGTTGGTTTGGCTTTTGAATTTTTCTAAGGCTGACCATGACTTTCTGACATTCTGACTTTTATTTTAGTACCTTCAAAGAAGTTTTGAAAAAATCCTGAGCCCTTGATATTGTTTTTATCTCTAACCCAAATGGAATGGTGCCTTAGCCTCCCATCAGATGTGAACAAGATGCCAGAGCAGGGTGAGAATGCAAGACTCATTCACACAGAGCACCTGGTTGTGTGCAGTACAAGCAACACCCAAGGTGACTTCCTCTTCTCTGAAGGTTCACAGTTAGTTTACCTGATGCCCCTCCTGGAGATCTGTATTTGGAAAAGTATCTCATGTGACTCTCATATTACAGCAAGTTTGAAATACCCTAGTCATTGAACAAATCAGAAAACTGAGGGAGTGGGGAGGAAGAGGCAAAGAAGGGGAGCAGTATAGACAAGAACCTAGTACGGAAGAAACATGGACATGGACAACAAGTGGGATTGACTTCGTGGGGGAGTGGGTGGGTGGGTGGGGAAGGGGACAGAGGGGAGCAAAAATGGGATGGATATAACACAACAACAATAAAATTAAATTTTAAAAAAAGGAAGAAAACTTGAAAAGGGAAGGGACTTGCCTCAATAACCCAATAATGAGAACCTTGCTTATTTTAAAATGAAAACATTTAATTCAAACAACAGTGTCCTTATTCACTACTGCCATGAGCTTGCTCCAGCTGTTCTTTGATTTATCTAGGTATAAAACTGGCTTGATGCCTTTTCCTTGTTTCATTCTCTATGATTTCTCATATGTTAAAATCCCAGGTATATCAGATGAAATAGGTGAGGAGTAAGATTAGATTGCTCTGGTGTTAAACTTTTAATTAAATTGTGTCTGCCTTTATTAAAGAGAGTGCTTATGTAGAAAACAGAAGAGAACTAGAATGACATACTACATACCCTCATTTATGAGGTACATGGAAGACTATAAGGGCCAGGAAGCCAAAATTCTGCTTTATGAATGGAGAAATCATTCAGAGGCTATAACTCTGTAGAGTACTGTTGTTGTTAGAAACAATAATTTAAGCCCATAGATGCCTCTACAGTGGTTTCACTCAGCCCAGGGTGGGAGGGAGGAGGCCCTCCCCAGAGATATCTATTATCAGGTTGGAGCAGGCCCAAGAATGCAGGCTGTCTTGTTATTAATGGAAAATGAACTAGATGATGCTGTCAGATAACCTTTATCCATCTGGCCCCATTCACCATGCCATATCATTCTCTTTATGGTGTTTTTGGAATTGTGCTCAGGCTGGATCTAAAGTCAGCCTCCATGGTTCCAAAAATGGCTGGTATCCAAAGTGCTTTCTGTTGAGAACTAATTTGGGTTGAGACGAGGTGATGTGGTTAGCTCCAGGAGCTAAAACAGGAAAGAAAAAAAAAGAAACAAAAGTTTAGAGAACTATTTTTTGCTGCCTTGGTGCCTACATTGACTGCTCAGAGGGGAAGCTGCTCAGATTAGTCAATAAACAAATTCCTGACGTATCACACCCGAAACCAAATCTGGGCTTGCTATCATGCACCTTATTATGAAAGGGTATGTTTGTTACCATCACCCAGTCCAGTTCCCTTTACTTACCCACAGCCTCCTGTCTATTAAAGGCTTTATGGTGAAACAGTTTTAGGTTTGAATACTATGTCAACCTTTCTAGATATATGACATATTACATACCTGAACTTCAGTGTTCTCACCTACCAATTGAAGAAACTATTATTTCTTCTTCACTTTTTAAAATAAGAATTTGTTTAAGTTAACATGTAATTATCTAGAAGGTGCAACTGTATGTTCCTTGAGAATATACTACTATCCTCAAGAGCCTTCCTTATTCATTGTTGCAACCTTGGGATTCACTATGCAGTGTAAGTCAAAAAAGATACTTACTATATTCTATGTTTGAGTGAATGAATGAATTAAGTATTAAAAATGAAACTCAAAATGCTATTTAAAATTAAAATAAATAAATATAAGTTTCTTGCAAACACTGGTGACCTATTTCCACCTTCTTCATATCACCTTCCTAACACTGATTACCTTGTTCTCAAAATTATATAAGCAGTTAATGTCTCTAAAAATTATTCTGCTTTGAGTATGTTTTATTTACAGTTTACTTACATTCTTGAACACTGCCTATATACCAAACTCTGTGTGATTTGTTGAGGAAAACTTCAGGTGACAAAAACACAATCATGCTTTCACTAAGTATCTATAGATATATACACTAACATACTAATAGTTTAGCAACAGTGTCCTGTTTTTAATAGAAAAAGGCATAGAGTGCTAGGAAAGCACTAGAATAGAAACACCCAGCTTAACTCTAGGGACTCAGATGGCTTCTAGAAATGAATCCAATATTGTTCTAGTATCTTATATATAGGATTTTCAAATACATTTCTATGTGATAATGTGAGTCTATGCTTATCTGTATGTATGTAAATATATTATGTGAAGTTTGAGAGAGATTTCTTTAAATATTTTGGATGGGCTCAATTTATTTTGGAAAGGAGAGAGGTTATGGAGCTCTAATTGGTTATTTCTTTGGCTGCATTGTTTGTCTATTTTTAAGATACTCTTAAACTCATCAAAAAAATTAACTCAGAATCTAGAATGTTCTTTCAGTCAATCCTAAAACTTCCCCCGCCCCGCCCCCCCAGTGGTAGTGATGACCAAATCCTATAGTTTAGGAAAAATCTTTTGTTATCAAACAATTGACTTCATTAGTATAACATGATGGAAAATGTGACTGATAGCTATCTTCCTAGAATAATAGCTATAGTTGACACTCTGAGGGGGTAAATACCCGAAATGGGGCTAAACAGATGTGCCCAGAGTGGCCTTTTTAAATTGTGTTGTGCAAATGGAGGCAGCTTGGCATACACATTATGGAGCTTTGCTGAATTTCCATAATGCCTCTCTAGGCAAGCCCACAAAGACTATCAGAAACAATAAACATGTAGTGAAGTTACAGGAAAATATTAATACACAAAATTCACTTCTTTCCTATATATTAATAATAACATTTCAGAAAAAAAATTAATTACTTTTGCAATTGCATCAAGGAATAAAATACCTAGAAATACAAAGAGATCGAATCGGATCACAGGGGAGATGTAGGAGGGGCTATAGGAGGAGTTTGCTGAGGCGATGGTAAGTAGTCTAGGATGGGATTAGATGAGAAGCTGAATGCCTTCAGAGTACATGGAATTGTGGGCAAGAAGATTTGAAATAAAAGAATGGTTCTCAGATGGCAGGCATGAACTCCCTCTGGTTCTTAGGCTCTTCAGTTAAGATTCCTGGGTGATCATGCTGCAGCTGATCATGTTTGTATTTCCCAAGGGATGGTATTTTGGATGGGAAGGAACTCAGGGGTCAGCCTAGGATCAGGCTGGCCTGGCAGAGGGTGGCAGGTTTATTCTTTGGGTATACTAGAGGGAACAGGCTCTGCAGCAGAAGCTTGCCATTATTCCAAAGTTGTGTAATTTTTATAGCTTATGTTGTTTTTGTTTGTAAACTGATGATATAGAAATAAGATAATTAAAATTAACAGGGAAATGATAGAATTCAGGTGTTAAGGAATGTAGTCTTAATTGATAGGCCTAAGTGACTAATTCAAGTGGAAAACTGTTATTCCAGAATTGGGAAGTTTTATTTTGAATAAAGACTCCATTCTTCTATCACTAAACCATTACCTCTGGAATTTTGCTTACAGGGTAGCAGTGAACAGCTGGGGCTCCATTGTTGTTCAGAAACACTAGGAATAAACTTAATACAGGATATGAAGGACCTATATCCTGAAAACTACAAAGCAATATTTAAAAAGATTGAAAAAATACAATGAATTCATGGATTGGAAGAATGAACATTGTTAAATTTTTCACATTATCCAAAGCAATATGCAGGTTTAATGTAATTCCTATAAAAATCTCAAATAAATTAAAAAAAAAATTATCAGGTACATGTAACTACAAAAGACCCTGAAAAGCCAAATCCTGAAGAAAAAGAAAAAAAGCCAGTGGTGTCATTCTACCTAACTTTAAATTATGTTACAGAGCAACAATAATAGAAAACTTCATCATATTGGCAGGAAAAACGACACATAATTAAGAACTAAAACATATATATATATGGGCAAATAATTGTTGACAAAGGAGCCAAGAATACACAATAAAGAAAACTTCTTCATTAAATGGGGCTGGGAAAACTGGAAAGTCACATGCAAAGTAATAAAATTAGGCTACAGTTGATCACCATGTACAAAAATTAAATCAAAATAGGTCATTGTGTAAATGTACCAAAGTTTTTTGATCCAATCATTCACTGATGGGCACTTAGGCTGTTTCCAGCACTTGGCTACTGTAAATAGTTCCGGTAAGAAATAAGCCAGTCAGTGAAGGACAAATATCATATGATCTCACCCATTACGGGACAATAATGAGCAAAATTAACAACAAGCAAAACAGAACCAAGTATATGAATACAAGGAATAGGCCTTCAGTGGTCAGGGGGAAAAGGGTTGGGGGAGGGGGGAGGCAGAGGCAAGGAAGGGGAGCAGCATAGACAAGAACCTAGTATAAAGGAACCATGGACATGGACAACTTTGGGGGGAATGGGTGGGTGGGAAGGGGGACAGAGGGGAGCAAAAAGGGGATGGATGTAATACAACAACAATAAAATAAAATAAAAATAGGTCAAAGGCCTAAATATCAAATCTGAAACAATAAATTACATAGAAGGAAACACAGGCACTAAATTCATCTAACTTGGTCTTAGCAAAGGTTTTATGAATTTGACCCAAAAAGCAAGGAAAGTAAAACCAAAAACAAATGGGACCTTATAAAACTAAAAAAAGCTTCTGCACTGCAAAAGAAACTGACAGTATAACTAAAAGGCTACCAGCCAAATGGGATATATTTGCAAACAACAACTCTGATAAGGGGTTAATATCCAAAATATGTAAAGAACTCATAGAACTCAACACCAAACAAATAATCCAACGTTAAAAACAAATGGGCACCCGGCCTCCTGGGCGTGCAGATGAAGGAGCAGATAATAATTTCATGCACAGATCCAGGAAGTAAACAAAGTGCACCTCTACACCACAGAAGGTCACACCACTAAGACAGTAAGTCAAAGCAGACCAATCTAAGAAGCAGAAACAAACAAGAGCCACTGAAAATGGGGGGGAACAAAGAAATAAACCCTCAGCAAATGGAAAGGAGGAATCCCCAGGAAAAGTGCAAAATTAAATAGAGGCAAGCACCCTATCAGACAGGGAATTCAAAATAATGATGATAGAGAAATTTAATGAGCTCATTGAGCTCAAAGGAAACTACAAACAACTCCAGGTAAGCTACAAGGAACTTACTGAGAACTACACAAGCATTAAAAAGGACATAGAAACCATCAGTAAGAACCAGGAGGAAATGGATACTACAATCAAAAGCAGGTGAGAGAAAGCAAAGGATCGGATTATCAAGGTGGAGGTCAATGCAGAAAAAAAATTCCCAGGAAATGCAACAAAATGAAAAAAGACTAAAAATGAATGAAGAGGTTTTAAGAGAGCTGCAGGACAACATGAAATGAAATAACATCTGGATCATAGGGATACCAGAAGGAGAAGAGGAGGAGCAAGGGATGGAAAACCTGTTTGAAACAGTAATGACAGAAAACTTCCCTAACTTGAGGAGGAAAAAAGGCATGCAAGTTCAGTAAGCACAGAGGGTCCCAAGGAAGATGAACCCAAACAGGCCCACTCCAAGACACATCATCATGAAAATGGAAAATTTCAAAGACAATAAAAACAACCTAACCATAAAGCTGCAAGAACTAGAGGAGCAACAACAAACAAAGCCCAGAGCAAATAGGAGAAAGGAAATCATCAAGATCAGAGCAGAACTAAATAACTCAGAGATTCAAACTACAATTCGAAGAATCAACAGGTCCAGGAGCTGGTTCTTTGAAAAAATAAACAAAATTGACAAGCCTTTATCCAGACTAATCAAGAAAAAGAGAGAGAGAGGACCCAAATAAACAGAATCAGAACTGACAGAGGAGAAATCACAACTGATATCTCAGAAATATAAAAGATTGTAAGAAATTACTACAAACAACTATATGACAAAAAATATGACCACCTGGATGAAATGGACACATTTCTGGAAAGGTATAATCTACCAAACCTGAACCCAGAAGAAGCAGAAAGCCTGAATAGGCCAATAACAACTAGTGAAATTCAAGAAGTCATCCAAAATCTCCCAAAGCACAAAAGCCCTGGACCAGATGGCTACACAGGTGAATTTTACCAAACATTTAAAGAAGAACTAGCTCCTATCCTTCTCAACCTACACCAAAAAATACAGGAAGAGGGAAGACTCCCAAACTGTTTCTATGAGGCCAATATTATTCTAATCCCAAAACCAGGGCAAGACACAATTAAGAAAGAAAACTAAAGGCCAATATCTCTGATGAACATAGATGCTAAGATTCTCAACACAATATTGGCCAACTGGATTCAGTAGTATATTACAAAGATCAAAAACCATGATCAAGTGGGTTTCATCCCAGTGATGCAAGGATGGTACAATATTCGTAATTCAATAAATGTAATACACCACATCAACAAATTGAAAGATAAAAACCTAATTGCCAATGATACCTCAGACAGGGGTCTGATCTCCAAAATATATAAAAAACTAATGTGACTCAACACCAGGGAGAGAGACAGCCCAATTAAAAAATGGACAAAGGACCTGAACAGACAACTCACTGAGGAAGATATTCAAAGGGCCCAGAGGCATATGAAAGAATGTTCAACATCACTAGTCATTAGAGAGATGCAAATTAAAACCACAATAAGATACCACCTCACACCTGTCAGAATGGCAATCATCAGCAAATCAACAAACAACAAGTGTTGGTTAGGATGTGGGACAAAGGGAACCCTCGTGCACTGTTGGTGGGAATGTAGGCTGGTGCAGCCACTGTGGAAAACAGTATGGGGTTTCCTTAAAAAACTAAAAATGGAACTGCCTTTTGATCCAGCAATTCCACTACTTGGACTATACCCAAAGAAGCCTGAAACACCAATTCATAAGAACCTACATATACCTATGTTCATAGCAGCACTATTTACAATAGCCAAGTGCTGGAAACAGCCTAAGTGCCCATCAGTGGATGATTGGATCAAAAAACTTTGGTACATTTACACAATGGAATTCTATATAGCAGAAAGAAAGAAGAAACTTGTACCCTTTGCAACAACATGGATGGAACTGGAGAGTATTATGCTTAGTGAAATAAGCCAGTCAGTGAAGGACAGATACCATATGATCTCACCCATTACAGGACAATAATGAACAAAACTAACAACAAGCAAAACAGAACCAAATTTATGAATACAGTGAATAGGCCTTCAGTGGTCAGGGGGAACAGGGTTGAGGGGAGGGGGGAGGCAGAGGCAAGAAAGGGAAGCAGCTTAGACAAGAACCTAGTATAAAGGAACCATGGACATGGACAACAGGTGGGATTGACTTTGTGGGGAATGGGTGGGTGGGGAGGGGAGCAAAAAGGGGATGGATGTAATACAACAACAATAAAATTTTTAAAAAATTAAAAACAACAACAACAACAACAACAAAAAACAAATGGGCAGAGGACCTGAACAAACACTTCCTTGAAAAAAGACATACAAAATTGCCATCAGATATATGAAAAGATATTCTACTTCACTAGCTATTAAGGAAATCCAAATTAAAACAACAAGATATTACCTTACACATGTTAGAAGGGCCATTATCAACAAGACAAATAATAACAAGTTTTGGAGAGTTTGTGAAGAAAAAGGAATCCGCCTTCACTGCTGCTGGGAATCACTATGGAAAATAGTATGGTGGTTCCTCAAAAGATTAAGAATAGCATTATCATATCAGCTAGCAATCCCTTTTCTGGATATCTAACAAAACAAAAACCTCAAAAACATATATTCACAAACATATATGAACCATTATGTTTGTTGCAATAACATTCACTGTGACCAAGACATGGAAATAACCAAAGTGTCCTTCAATAGAGGGTTGGATAAAGAAGATATGGTACATATACACAATGGAATACTACTCAGCCAGAAGAAAAGATGAAATACTACCATTTGTGACAACATGGATGGAAATAGACAATAGTATGCTAAGTGAAAGAAGTCAGTCAGAAAAAGCTAAGAACCATATGATTTCACTCATATGTTGAATATAAAACTGGAACTCATAGACACAGACAACTAATTGTATGGTGGTTACCAGAAGGAGGCAGGTAGGGAGTAGTTAAGAGTAAAGTTGTGGCAAAGGTATGTTAAGGGAAGATTATTTGATTGTGTGATGGGTACATAATGCAATATGCAGCTTATATATCATAGAAATCTACACTTGAAACCTGTATGACCCTATTAACCAATGAGAACCTAATAAATTCAATTAAAAACAAATTAAAATAAAATAAATTTAAATATATAGACCCTGAAGGATATGGTACCACTGTAGGATGTGAAACAATTTTTGAAAAAACTAACCAACAGACAACAGTTCTATTTAAAGCCATGAAAAATTCAGGCTCCCTTGGATAATTTTTAAGTTCTCTGAGAATACCTACACATTTTAACTGCTAGCCAACTAATTGCTAACTATAGATACGTTTTCTTTCAAAAGCGAATGCTGCACACTTGAAGCTATTCTTCTGATCTCTCAGTGACAAAACAAACAAACAAACAAAAAACCCCAAAACAAACAAAACCCCCCAGCACAACCAGGGATGCTTTTCAAACATGAATAAGGAATAAACTGACACTGACCCAGAGGGGAAGGAAAGAAGAGTAGTGGGGAAAGGGGGAAAGTGTCTAGTCAAGGAAAAAGTGAAAATACCATGGGTATGGACAACAGGATGGGGACTGACTGTGGGAGTGGGCTGTGTGTGAACAGAGTAGAGCAATAGAAGGATTGAGACAAATGTAATTGAATGATTAAAAGAAAAGAAAAGAAAAAGAAAACAAGAATTTGCAATAGTGTTTTGCAGTAAGAGCAAATGTCCACCAGGTGGCAAGCAGCAGTGAATTGTGGTCCAAAAGGACCTGCTGCCTGTTTCACTGCTGCTTCAGCAACAATGGTCCATGGAAGCAGTTCTTACCTGGGTGTTTTATCATCTTGTTATTTGACTTTTGACTAATTTTACTTCATCAGAACATGCTTGAAGGAAAAGAAAATAGGAGACATTTATTTTTTCTTCCAGTATAAATAAGGTAACTTTATCTGAAGCTGATTTTTAATTGAGATTTGAAAAGGCTACTTTGAAAAGAATGTTTTATCACATGGTAAAGGATATCAGTAAAGGGAAATGCAAATTTTTATTGAGAGCCCAGAACAATAATTTCTGTAAGAAAACATTTAAAACCCATAATCCCTGAATCCCAGCCTCTGCTTGCCTCTTCAAATTTTCCTAAAACAAAACAAAACAAAAACAAAAAATAATGGGATGAATGTAATACAACAACAATAAAATAAAAATTAAAAAAAAAACAAAGAAATATTCAGAAACACTCAACTCCATGAAGAACTTACAGTTATCTTAAAGCAAAAAGATGTGTGTTTAGTTGTGCATATCCTAAGAACTGGCACTGTGACTCTTTCAAGCCTTTTGATTCTCTGTGCTTCAGTTTTCTCATGTGGAAAGTAAGGATATTGGTGGATAAACACTAATACCAATAATTCTCATTTGATGGCCACTGATTAAATCATTTTCTTTGCTACATGATTGTGACAATATCTCACTTATATATTACAACAACCCTATAGGCAAGCAATCATTTAATCTCCATGTAGGTTATGGGGAGAAAAGCATAAGAAGCCCTAGGTCACAGGATTGGTGAATATTGGAGTCTGGTTTGAATCTAGGTGTGGCCAACTTCAAGTTTTAGTTTCTATCCATCCACTAAGACAATGCATTTATGGATGATCCCTAAATACCTATTTTCTCTTAAAATGTATATATATATATGTGTGTGTGTGTGCACTATATATATATATATATATATATATATATATATATATGCACACGATCAATTGGCAATAACTTTGCCTCTCCTTATTTTATTTCCTTCTTATTAATTTTGAAAAAACTATGTTTCTAAGGTTATGATTTAATATCACTGTTTCAGATATAAAGTATTAAATTCTGAGAGCAACCGTCATGTCTAAGGAATACAATGTTAGAGCAATCATAGTTTCTGGACCACATGCAGGGCAAACTGTTAAGGAAATTGTGGACTTCAATGACATCCCTTTATGTACACTTTATAACATGAAGAAGGCATTTGATGCTGATCCTGATGTTGCCACACCAACAAGGAAAATGCATAAGGTATGCAAGGATCACACAGGTAACAGTTACTGTATACAGAATCCAGAAGATCATCAATTAAGATCCAGGATGTTTACCTTGACATTTGGAGGGAAGTAGTAGTACCATAGGAGAAGCAAGTCACAAATGGACATCATTTTATCTTCCAGCAAGAAGGTGCACCAGCACATAACCCCAAAAAGATGCAGGAACTTCTCAGTGTTCATGTTCCTGAATTCTGGTCAAAGGAAATCTGGCTATCTAGTTCACCAGATGCAAATCCTTTAGACTATTATGTATGCAGCATTTGTGGAGAGAAGTTAATAAACAACCTCATTCCAATAAAGAGACTGTTAAAGCTAAGATTGAAAACATTATGATGTCCATGGATAAAGAAAAGCTAATTAAAACATGGTCAAGATTCTGAAGTTGGTAGTATCTTATTGTGGTTTTAATTTGCATCTCTCTGATGGCTAGTGATGTTCAGCATTCTTTCATATGCCTTTGGGCCCTTTGTATGTCTTCCTTGGAGAAGTGCCTGTTCAGGTCCTTTGCCCATTTTTAAATTGGGCTGTCTGTCTCCTTGGTTTTGAGTGGTATAAGTTCTTTATGTATTTTGGATATCAAACCCTTGTCTGAGGCATCATTGTCAAATATGTTTTCCCATACAGTTGGTTCCCTTTTAATATTGCTGGTATTTTCTTTAGCCGAACAGAGATGTTTCAGTTTGATATTGTCCCATTTGTTCATTTGTTCCTTTATTTCCTTTGCCTTTGGAAAAGTATGGTTGAAAATATTTCTGGGTAGGGTATGTAAAATTTTACTACCTTTGTGTTCCTTTAGGACTTTTATGTGTCATGGCTTATGTTTAAGTCCTTTATCCATCTTGAGTTTATTCTGGTGTATGGTGAAAGTTGGGGGTATAGTTTTATTTTTTGCATGTCCTTGTCCAGTTCTCCCAACACCACTTGTTGAAGAGACTGTTTTCACTCCATTTTATGTTCCTTCCCCCTTTGTCAAATATTAATTGACCATACAGTCTTGGGTTTATTTCTGGGCTCTCTACTCTGTTCCATTGATCTATATGTCTATTCTTATGTCAGTACCAGATTGTTTTGATTACAGTAGCCCTGTAGTATACTTTGATATACAGTATTGTGATTTCTCTTATTTCATTCTTCTTTCTCAAGGTTGCTGTGGTTATTCGTGGTTGTTTTTGGGTCACACCTGTCAGAATGGCAACCATCAACAAATCAACAAACAACAAGTGTTGGCAAAGATGTGGGGAAAAGGGAACTCTGGTGCACTGTTGATGGGAATGCAGACTGGTGCATCCACCAGGGGAAACAGCATGGACTTTTCTTAAAAACCTCACAATGGAACAGCCTTTTGATCCAGTAATTCCACTACTAGGATTATACCTGAAGAACCCTGAAACACCAATTCAGAAGAACCTATGTACCCCTATGTTCATAGCAGCACTATTTATAATAGCCAAGTGTTAGAAAAAGCCTATGTGCCCATCAGTGGATAAATAGATCAAAAAGCATTGGTACATTTATACAATCTAATACTACACAGCAGAAAGAAAGAAGGAACTTTTATCTTTTGCAACAACATGGATGGAACTGAAGAGTATTATGCTGAGTGAAATAAACCAGATAGCAAAAGACAAATACCTATGATCTCACCCATTGCAGGACACTAATGAACAAAACAAGCAAGCAAGCAAGCAAAACAGAACCAGAAACATGAATACAAAGGGAGAGGAGAGGAAGGAGAATGAGGCAAAGAAGAGGGGTGGTTTATTCAAGGAACTAGCATGAAAGACTCATGGATATGGACAACAAGTAGGACTGAATTTGTGGGGAAATAGGTGGGTGGTGGAGAAGCGAAAATGAGATGAATGTAATACAACAACAATAAAATTAAATTTAAAAAGGAGATTCTGAAGTCAAATGGAGTCTATTATTGCAGCAAATGGTGAAATTTTTTAATAATTAAAAAAATAATGACTATGTATTTACATATAAGAATAAATTTATTTCAAAATATCACACTTTTGTGGTATGTTGTTTATTTTACTAACATTTTGCCAATGGGAGTTCCAGCAAGATGGCAGAGGAGTAAGTGGAGCTAGTGGAGCTACACTGATCTCTTTCTGGGTGGCATCTGGAATTACTTTTGCGAGAAAAAGTCAGCTGGAATTACCAACAGAACATCAGATGGAGGGAAGTCTTATACCCATGGACAGAACAGAAGAGGATGTTTTATTACAACGTGACTGGTAGGAATCTCCAAAATTCCAGAGGGCTAGCTGGGCCCCCACCTGAGGCAGCAGCTGAGGGAATGGAGCCAGGGACTCCACCTGAGAAGGGTAGATTCTGGTTCCTCAGCTGGGTTTTCCAGCCTACAGCAACATAGCAGAGAGTAGAGCAACATCCAGCTGAGAAAGGCAGAAAGCTGTGGATTTTACTAGACTAAGAGAGTGCTGGAGACAGAGAACTACTAGGGTGACCACAACCAAAATACATTGGCACCCACCCACCCTGGGCTCCATCGGAGGGAGGGCAGAGTGGACTGGAGACACATGGGAAGAGTTTGCAGTGGTGGCTTGGAGGAGAGAGGTGGGGAAGCAGCTGTGGGGATCCCAGTGCTGACTCATCACCCACACCTGGGGTAGACTGCGCTGTGCCAGGTGTCTTCCATATGAGGGTCTTCATTGCCCCACCCATTGGAAGCAATCTGCACCTCCCATCAGCATTGCCTGAGTCTGGTGCCTGATCACAATTCTTTGACTTACATCTAAATGAACCTCTCCTACCCTGCCCTGTCTGAGCATAGATACAATAGTTAACATCTGAAGAGGTATCTTTTGCCCAGCAGCACCTGGGCCAGGCAGCTGATCACAAACTCTCTGATTTACAGCTGCATCAGTCAGGAAGCCCTGTACAGTGGCATGTAAGCCTAGTGGCTGATTGTGGATTCATTGCTTTGCAGCAGAGTCGATCTTTCTCAACCAGCAGAACCTGGGACTGGCAGCTGATTTCAAACTCTCTGACTTACAGCTGGGTCATACAGTCAGCCCCACACAGTGGCCAGTGAGCCTAGTGGCATGTCGTGGATTCATTGGTTCACAACTGAGTGGGTTTGTCCCGCCCAGTTATAATCCAAACTTTCAGTTGAGCCCAGCACCACCTAAGACTGATGGCTAATAACAGATTCATTGGATTACAATTGGATCTTGCTGCATAGCCCAGTGGCACCTGAACCTGGTGACTGATCAAAGATTCATCAATTTACATCTGAATCTGTCCCACCAAGCTGCAGCTGAGCTGGCAGCTGAACCATTGGATTACAACTGAACGTCTCTGTCTAGCTCAGCAGGTTCTGAGTTTGGTAGCTGATTAATTGATTTGCAACTCAATCAGTCTGTCACCCCAAGCCACATCTGAGCCTGGTGGTGGATCACATATTGATAGGATTACAACTAAATCAATCCTTCCAGCCCAGCAGTTCCTTAGCCTAGAAGGTGATCACACTCTATTTGGATTACAATGAAACCTACAAATGGGGAACAAAAGCAACGGACCATTACCAAAAGGAAAGGAGAAATCCCCAGAAAGGTTACTAAGTGAAAAACAGGCAAGCAAACTATTAGATATGGAATTCAAAAATGATAATAGAGAAGCTTAATGAGCTCAGCCAGCTCAAAGAAAACTACAAACAACTCCAGGGGGACTACAAAGAACTCCAAGGAAACTACAAGGAACTTAGAACTACACCAGCACTCAAAAGGACATAGAAACTATCAGTAAGAGCCAGGAGGGAATGAAGAATATAATTTCTGAATTGAAGAATGCAGTAGAAGGAATCAATAGCAGGCTAGAGGAAGCAGAGGATCAGATCAATGAGCTGGAAGAAAATGAAAAATATTCCAAGGCAGTGCAACAGAATGATAAAACGCTGAACAAGAATGAAGAGGTTTTAAGACAGCTGCAGAACAACATGAAATGCAATAATATCCATATCATAGGGTACCAGAAGGAGAGGAGAAAAAAAAAGGAAAACCTGTTCAAAAAAAGTAAACAGAGAAAACTTCCCTTACATGATGAGTGAAACCCTTACTCAAGTTCAGGAAGCACAGAAGGTCTGAATGAGAATGAATCCAAACAGACCCACTCCAAGACACGTTATAATTAAAATGGCAAATTTCAAAGACAAAGAGAGATTCTAAAAGCATCAAGATAGAAATAGCAAGTAACATATAGGGGGCTCCAATAAGGTTATCAAATAATTATTCAGCAGAAACAATACAAGCCAGAAGGGGCTGCAAAAAATATTCCAAGTGTTGGAAAACAAAGGCCTGCAACCAAGAATATCCTACCCAGCAAGGCTCTCATTCAAAAATGGAAGGAGACATAAGGAGTTTCCCACAAAAAAGATGACTAAAAGAACACATCTTGAGGAAGAAAGATGGCAACAGAGTAGAGAGCAGTGCTGATGGTGTTCTCAAGTACCAAAGCAGCTAGAGCACAAGATAGTGAGCGTGAGATGTCTTCAGGACCCTAAGAATTAAAGCAGTCAGCATCTGGATACAGGGGAGCACAGCCCAGAAGCAGAGGAGACCAGCAGGAGAGTAGGTGAGGCGGCTCCCGATGGACCGGCCAGCTGGCCGAGCTCGGCACTGGGCAGTGGCGGCTCTGCCCAGAGGGGCGCGTTTGACTGAGGCCAGCTCTGGGCTCCCTAGCAACTAGAAGTCTGAACAGTGAAGTACGGGCAGCAAGGGCAAACTACGTAGGGGACAGGGAATTGAACTCCTGCAGGGGAGGGACTGTGAGAGACTCGCTCCAGCAACAGGGAAAGGAAGCTCCTCACGGGGCTAGAGGCAGAGGAGAAGAGTCCTGCATGGAACTGGAGCGGGGTATCGGGGAAGTGCACCAGCTGGGACGGCGAGAGGGCCGAAAACGGAGCTGCTGGGCCACAGGGGAAACAGAAGCTTGAAGCCCCTGCAAGGGGGGAGGCCCAGCCCTGTGCAACCACACAGGCCTCCAGGCTCTCCAAACTCCAAACAGCAAGCCGGAACTAGTAGTTGGGAAAACTTACCAGCCCATTGCCAGAGACAAAGGCCGCACCACCCATGCCTGGGAGAGGCTCATCACAGAGGCCACTTAAAGGACTCCTCGGAGAGCTGGTTGGCTTGGAGGATTGGTGCTCACTCAGTGGGGGTGGGGCAGTGTAGTCGGACCCCGGGCACTGGTGACGGACAGGGGTGGCCTACTCCTGGAACTGCGGGAGCGGGGCCAGTCCTCACAGGGACCAGCGAGGTTGCCGGCTGCCCGTCAGGGGTGCTGGGTGCTCTTCATGGGCAGGAACCTCCGCCAGGGAGGGGACACCCTGCAGGCTCCAGAATACTGGCTGCCCTAAAACCCACCCAGGCTATAGAAGGCCCAGCCTACCTGGGGGGCTGACACTCACAATCAGCCATGAATGTGACAATTAGAGGCCCTGCCACTCCAAGACCAGCTAGACAAGCAAATTCCTGACCAAGAACAAGAGGCAGCCCCAGGAAAGGGATTGCTGCTAATCTCAAGCACCTGAGTTATACCGAGAGCAATATGAACTATTAATCCCCAACGTATCCTTTGCAAAAGTTACTTCTCACATATTCTTAGTCCCGAACCCCCATACCTCAATCCACCTAAATACCCAAGACCCTCCCCCTACTCTTGAATTAAAGTCTACTCACTCTGGCTACAGCGAATTCCTAGTCCTCAATCTAACTATTCCTCCCTTCCCCAGACACCTAAACCCTTTCTTTATTCTTTTCTTCCTTCCTCTTTTTTTTTTTTTTTTCTTTTCTTCTTAGTAAAGATCACAGGTTCTGGTTCCATCTGGACCAATCAGAAATCATAAAGGGTGAACAGACACCTAAACCCTTTCTTTATTAATATTGATTTCTCTTTGTCTTGTGACTTTCTCCCCCTCTTTTTTTTGTTTTTTCTTTTTCTTTTTCCTTTTTTTCCTGGTAAAGCCCACAGGGTCTGCCTCCACCTGAACCAATCAGAAATCATAAAGGGTGAACAGACACCTAAAACCTTTCTTTATCAATATCAATTTCTCTTTGTCTTGTGACTTTCTCCCCCCTTTTTTTTTCTTTCTTTAATTTTCTTTTCTTTTCTTTTTTTCCCCTCTCTTCTTTTTTTTCTCCCTGATAAAGACAACTGGTCCTGGTTCCAGTTGCACCAAACAGAGACCATAAAGGGTGAACAGACACTTAAACCCATTCTTTATTAGTATTCATTTCTCTTTGTCTTGTGACTTTGTCCCTTTTTTTTCTTTCTTTGTTTCTTTTCTTTTTTTTCTCTGCTAAAAGCCCTCAGGTCCAGACTCCATCTGGACCAATCAGGGATTATTAAGGCTGAACAGCCATCTAAACCCTTTCTTCTTATTATTATTATAGTTTTTTTTTTTTTGATGGGGTTTGGTTTGGTTTGTTTTTTATTGTTTTTTTGTTTGTTTTTTTAAATGCAAAGGTACTTTATTGAATTCACTGTTTTCCTTTTTATTTATTTATTTCCAGCTTGCTTAGGATTTTTTTTAAATTTTATTGTTGTATTACATCCATTCCCTTTTTGCTACCCCTCTGTCCCCTCCCCACCCACCCGTTCCCCCCAAAGTCAAACCCACCTGTTGTCCATGTCCATGGTTCCTTTATACTAGGTTCTTGTCTAAGCTGCTCCCCTTTCTTGCTTCTGCCTCTCCCCT
>PVIW01015676.1:0-19002 GCA_004026585.1 Noctilio leporinus | reverse complement strand
TAAGTTGGTGGTCTAGTTTTATCTTTTTGCATGTTGCTGTCCAGTTCTCCCAACACCACTTGTTGAAGAGACTGTTTTTACTCCATTGGATGTTCCTTCCCCCTTTGTCAAATATGAGTTGACCATAGAGTCCTGGGTTAATTTCTGGGCTCTCTATTCTGTTCCATTGATCTATATGTCTATTCTTATGCCAGTACCAGATAATGTTAATGACAATATCCTTGTAGTATTGTTTGATGTCCGGTATTGTGATTCTTCCAACCTTGTTCTTCTTTCTCAAGATTGCGTGGCTATTCATAGGCATTTTTGGCTCCATAAATTTTTGAAGTATTTTTTTTCTATTTCTGTGAAGTCTGTCATTGGTATTTTAATTGGGATTACATTGAATCTATAGATTGCTTTGGGTAGTATGGACATTTGAATGATGTTAATTCTTCCCATCCATAAACATGGTATATGCCTTCATTTATTTGTATCTTCCTTGATTTCTTTCTTCATTGTTCTGTAGTTTTCTGAATACAGGTCTTTGACCTCCTTAGTTAAGTTTATTTCTAGGTACTTTATTTTTCTTGTTGCTATGGTAAATGGGATTTGTTATCTTCCTTCTATTTCTGATGTTTCATTATTGGTATACAAAAATGCTTTTGATTTCTGGATATTAAATTTATACCCAGCTATTTTGCTAAATTTGCTTATTAGGTCACGTTTTTAGTGGAGCCTATTGGGTTTTGTATGTACACTATCATATCATCTGCAAATAATGACAGTTTGACTTCCTCCTTTCCAATTTGGATACCTTTGATTCCTTTTTCTTCTCTGATAGCTGTGGCTAGAACTTCCAAGACAATGGTGAACAGAAGTGGAGAAAGTAGACAGCCTTGTTTCATTCCTGATCTTAGGGGGGAAGCTTTTAGATTTTGTCTGTTAAGTATGATGTTGGCTTCAGGTTTCTCATAGATGGCCTTTATGATGTTGAGGTATGCTCCCTCTATTCCCATTTTGCTGAGTGTTTTTATCATAAATGGTTGCTGTACTTTCTCAAATGCTTTTTCAGCATCTATTGATATGATGATATGGTTTTTGTCTTTCAATTTGTTGATGTGGTGTATTACATTTATTGATTTATGAATGTACCATTCTTGCATCCCTGGGATGAAACCCACTTGATCATGGTGTATGATCTTTGTAATGTACTGCTGAATCCAGTTGAGAATCTAGGCATCTGTGTTCATCAGAGATATTGGCCTCTAGTTTTCTTTTTTAGTTGCATCTTGACCTGGTTTTGGGATTAGAATAATATTGGCCTCATAGACAGAGTTTGGGAGTCTTCCCTCTTCCTGTCTTTTTTGGTATAGGTTGAGAAGGATAGGAGTTAGTTCTTCTTTAAATGCTTGGTAAAATTCCCCTGTGTATCCATCCAGTTCGTGGCTCTTGTGCTTTGGGAGATTTTGGATTATTTCTTCAATTTCACTAATTGTTATTGGCCTATTCAGGCTTTCTGCTTCTTTTGGGTTCAGTTTTCGTAGATTACACATTTCCAGAAATGTGTCCATTTCACCCAGGTTGTCATATTTCTTGTCATATAGTTGTTTGTGATAATTTCTTTTTTTTTTTTTGAGCTTATCCTTATTTTATTTTTTAAAATTTTATTGTTGTTGTATTACACCCATCCCCTTTTTGCTCCTCTCTGTCCCTCTCCCCACCCACCCATTCCCCTCAAAGTCAATCCCACCTGTTGTCCATGTCCATGGTTCCTTTATACTAGGTTCTTGTCTTATTTTTCTTCTTCTTCTTCTTTTGGTAGAGTAATCTTGGTTGTAGGTCCTGGCTTTTCATCATTTTGACTATTTCTTGACAATCTGTTCTGGCCTGAAAGTTTCTTTTGAGAAGTCAGCTGAAAATCTTATGGGAGCTCCCTTGTACATAACTAACTGCTTTTTTGTTTGTCTTTTTCTTATTGCATTGTGGGAATTCTTGTTTGAAAAGATTTTATTTCTTTTTAGAGATAGGGGAAGGGAGGGAGAAAGAGAGGGTGAGAAACATCTATGTGAGAAACAAACATTGATTGGTTGCCTCCCGTAAGCACCGCAGGGACTGAACCTCTAACCCAGGCATTTGTCCTGACTGAGAATTGAACTGGCAACCTTTTGCTTTGTGAGACAATGCCCAACCAACTGAGCCATGCTAGTCAGGGCATGAGGATTAGTTTTTTCTTATCTGGGAAACTCCTTACCTGCCCTTTAATTCTAAGTGATAGCTTTGTTGGGTAGGGTAGGGCAATCTTGACTATAGGTCCTTGCTTTTCATGACTTTGAATATTCCTTGCCAATCCCTTCTAGCCTGCAAAGCTTATTTTGAGAAATTAGCTGACTGTTTTATGGGCATACCCTTGTAGGTAACTAACTTCTTTACTCTTGTTGCTTTTAAGATTCTCTCTTTATCTTTAATCTTTGGCATTTTAATTATGATGTGTCTTGGAGTGGGCCTCTGTGTATCCATCTTGTTTGGGACTCTGTTTTCTGGATTTGCATGTCTATTTCCTTCACCAAATTAGGATAGTTTTCTTTCATTATTTTTTTCAAATAGTTTTTCCAATTTCTTGCTCTTCCTTTTCTCTTTCTGTCACCCCTATGATGCTAATGTTGGACCTCTTGAGGTTGTCCCTGAGGCTGTTTATACTATCCTCATTTTTTGGATTCTTTTTTCTTCTTCTTGTTTAATTGGTGGTTTTCTGCTTCCTTATGTTCCAAATCATTGATTTGATTCTCGGCTTCATTCACTCTTGTTGTTTCCCTATAAATTGTTCTTTACTTCAATTAGTATATCCTTCATTTCTGACTAGATCTTTTTTATGTTGTTGAGGTCCTCACTAAGTTCCTTGAGCATCCTTATAACTAGTGTTTTGAATTCTGCATCTAATAGATTGATTATCTCCATTTTGTTTGCTTCTTTTCCTGAAGTTTTGACCTGTTCTTCCATTTGGGCCATGTTTCTTTGTCTCCTCACTTTGGCAGCCTCCCTGTGTCTCTGTGTATTATGTAGAGCTGCTTTGACTCTGTGTCTTGGTAGTATGGGCTAATGTAGTAGGTGTCCTGTAGGGTCCAGTGGCACAGCCTTCCCTTTCATCCAAGCTGGGTACTTGAGGTGCACTCTTCATGTGTGCTGAGTGCACACTCCTCTTGTAATTGAGACTTGGTTGCTGTTGGCAGGTCAGTGGGAGGTATTTACCCAGGCCAGTCAGCTATAAAGACTGGCTGTGACCACTGGCCATAAACCTCCACCCTCCATGAGGGATCAGCTGTGCAGGAACAGGATGATCTGTAGCTGTCCACTGGGTGCACTGGCCCTGGGGTTTCCCAGATGGTGCATGCCAAGGTCACCCCCACCTGTGTTTTACATCGGGGCAACTGTGCCTAAGATATAAAGCAATCTGAGATGGCTTCTACTTGTGCTGGGCTTGGAGATTCCCAGGAGAAGCCAAGGTGTGAATCTAGGCTGGCTGCTGCTAGTGTCAGGCCTGGGGCTCACTGAAGCCAGTTGTTGCTTGTTTGATAGGATATAGAAAGTTGTGAAGCGTGAGCCAAGATCAGCCATTCATATGGAAAGGAAGCTTGGCTGGGCCCGTAAGTTAGATGGGGTGGAGTCCCTGGGGCTCTCCAAGGTGGGTCAAACAGTGTTAGCCAAGTTTATGGAGTCTCAGATATGGCACCAGCTTGCTGGGTCTGTGGGTAGAGAGTTTAGAAAAGAGAAAATGGCCTCTGTTCACCTTGATACCAAACATTTCAGATCCTCCCTGTATACCACCAGTGCCTTCCAAGCTGCTACCCAGTGCTGGAGCTCAGAGAGAATGAGTCTGAGTAGGTGAGTCTATGTGTGGGTTCCTTAAGAGGAACGGCTTGGAGCTCCAGAAGTTTCTCCCAAGAAGTCAATTCTCTCTGGTTTTTGCAATCAGAAGTTGTGGGAACTTATCTTCCTGGCACTGGAACCCTGGTCTGGGGGCCATGGTGTGAGGCTGGGACTCGTCGCTGCCAAAATATCCCTCCCAAATTTGTATCCATATGTGGGTGTGGAACCAGCTTGTTCCATATCTGTGTCCCTCCTATAGTCTGGATGGATGTGGTTTCTTTAATTTTGTAGCTGTCAGACTTCCATTCAACTCAATTTACGATGGTTCTGAGTGACAGTATTTCTATGTTCTGTAATTTATATGTGATTGTGTGAATTCATGAGCCATGTCTGCCTACACCATCTTGACCAGAAGAGTTTTAGCTCTTAATTTAGGCCTTTGATTCATCTTGAGTTAATTTTTGTATATGATTTAAGATATGGGTCCAACTTCATTGTTCTGCATGTGGACATCAGTTTTCCCAGCACCATTTTTTGAAAAGATTTTCTTATTCCAACTGAATGAGATAGTGCTCTTCGTCAAAAATCATTTGACTGCATGTTTATTTCTGGGCTTTGTATTTGATTTCATTGGTCTATATGTCTATCTTTATGTCAATACTATACTGTTTTTGATTACTGTAGCTTTGAGGTAAGTTTTGAAAGCAGGAGTGTGAGTCCTTCAATTTTGTCCTTCTTTTCCAAGACTGCTTTGGCCATTTTAGTTCTCTTAAGATTCACATGAATTTTGGGGCAGATTTTTCTGTTCCTGCATCAAGTGTCACTAGAATTGGTTTCTGTCCATTAATTTTGCCCACTTGAATGAGCAAGGTTTTCTGTTCTTTATATTTCTTGGGACTTTTGTTGTTTTTGTTGATGAAAATTGGGCATTTGATTATTATAATGTAGTAACTTTGGAAATCAGATTCTCCTCCCTTCCCTAGGACTTGCTGCTTTTTTCTTTTTTCATTTCTGTTATCATTGAAGGTTATTGTAGTTTGTGTGTTTTTAGACATTTCCAAATATGCTTCCAAGACTCTTCCTTGTGTGTGCTCACTGATGTCTGTGTACCTTCAGCTTTTGTTCAGCTAACTTTTTGACCCAGATTGCCTTGAATTGCAGGAGGGGAGACAGACAATCAAACAAATTAAAAAAGAGGGGCCAACTATGTCTCCCAATCTTTGCTGACTGGCTCTCTGCTGAGGCAGGCATTTCAGATAAGTACAGTTGCTCTGAGTCTAGATATCACCTGAGGTGAAAGTTTAAGGTTTTCTCAAATCATTTGTGAGCACACCTGAACATATGTGTGGCTTTCTAAATTCTTCATATAAGTGGCTGATTTTTGAAAGTCTCTTTCCTTTACTTCTTTAAGCAGATTATGTTTGAGTTCTTTAAACATATTATAATGGCCAATATGAAATCTTGGTGTATTAAAGCTGACATCTGGCCCCTCTTGCAGGCAATTTCTGTTGTCTGATTTTTTTTTCCTTTGTATGGACACATTTTCCTGTTTCATTGTACATCTCACATTTTGTTGTTGTTGTTGTAAGCTCGACATTTTAGGTAATGTCTTATAGCAACTCTGGATACTGATTCCCTTCCCCTTTCTCCAGTGCTTTTTAAAAAGATTTTATTTATTATTTTTCAGAGAGAGGGGAAAGGAGAGAAGGAGAGAAACATCAAATGTATAGTTGCCTTTCACCTGCCTCCAGCTACAGACCTGGCTGGAGATCTGGCTTGCAACCTGGTTATGTGCCCTGACTGGGAATCAAACCAGTGACCTTTGGGTTTGCAGGCTGGTGCCTTACCCACTGTGCCACCAGCCAGGGCTCGTGTGTGTTTTGGTGGCTATTTGTGTGTTTATTTTGTTTTATTTTTTTCACTGGCTTGGCTAAACAACTTTAGTGAAGACAATATCTTCCACAATGTGAAAACTTTGGTGTTGTTCCTCAGGGTTCTCAGCTTCTGGCATGTGCCCAGTCCCCATGGAATGGCCATGCTTTTAGCAGGAATTGTTTTAACTCTTTCCCAGACCTCTCTGTTAAACTATCTCCTTCATTTTATATCACACACAGTTGTCATTCTCTACTAATTACTGACTAATTGCTCTATTATGTTTGACAATGTCGTGGGGCATAATTTGCTCCATAGTCATATCCATTAATTTTTGTATAGGGGTAGTTTTTGAGGTCAGACTTTGAGGTTTGTTATGCTCTCAGCAGGGCTTTTCTTAACTATAGTATTATTTTCCTGGTTTTGTTTAGTGAACTAGCTGGCCTATGATTTAGCTAGTTGTTCTTAATAAGAGAAGCAATTGTTTTCAAAAGTGCTCTTAGGCTTGAACTTCCCCTGTTTCAAATAAAGTCAGTGCTATTGGGGAGAATTCTGAAGCTTTTTTCTTGTGCACAGCTCCTGTCCCTGGGAAAAATCTCTGAGCCACTAATCAGTGCTGAGCAGGGCAATAGACTCTTGTCTTCTCAGCTTGCCTCTCTCAGTGTGGGATCTTTCCCCTATGAGTGAGTGTGGATAGGGTTGATTGGGCCACCTGTATTCCTGTTCTGTCCTGCCTTGGGTAGAGCATCTGCCCTATGAGTTGGGTGGGTGGGGGGGTGGCTAGATGGAAGCAGACAGCCCCTTGCCTTTTGATTGCACTCACCATGAATTTAGCCTCTTCAATTCAGACTTGAGAGTTGAAAAAGGTTGGTGGTCCGCCCTTTTACGCAAGATAACTATTGTGAGGGTGCTGAGGAGAGAGGAAGCCCCACCTTTTTGGCCACACCCACCCAGAGTAAAACCTCCTTCAAACTGAGTGAGGGTAGGAGGAGAGAGGCAGTGGGCCATGGCTCAAAAGTTACAGACTGTCACCATTCTTACCAGTGTTAATAGATTTTTTTTTTTTTCTTGAATGAATGGTTCTTCATTTATGTATGCCTTTAGGACAATTTCCAGAGATTTTAAATGGTTTTTAAAAATAATTTTCACCAGTTTTGTTTGTATGCTAGGGAGGGGGTTCCTGAAATTCCTTACTCTGCCATCCTAGAAGTGGACTCCATGTCTTGGCAATATCTTCTTTTAAGATGCAAGAGACTCAAACATGTTTAAAAGCTACAGTCAGTGGAAGGGGAGAAGCTGAAGATATAAGGGGGAAAGAGGTAACTGACTGATAAATGTTCCTGATGAGGTCACAAGAAATAGTACACAGACCACTGGTGGGAAGATTATTCAGTGGAAAAAAGGGCAACTCTTTCACTGTGACCAGAGAGAATTAGTGAGGGAGGGACAGGTTAGGATGCTCATGGGTTTTTAGGTAGTTTCTCACAAGAAATTAAAGAGATGTCTTCCATTTCAATGCAGTAGGAGGTGAGGCAAGGGTGAGGGTTAGGTGGAGATGTGCAAAGACTGAGGAGAATGGGGGTTTGGCCAAACTGATGTGGAAGATTTGGGGTAGAATTTCATATTTCTCTCTGCCTCCAGAGGGAGATGCTCAGAACCATGTACATAAATAAGCCTTTCAATGTCTCATGATATCACAGAAGAATCTCTGATCCTGGATATTTGCTGAGCTGGCCACAAGATCAAATTCTCTGGAATTTCAGTCCAAGACAAATGTCCATTTAGACATACCTATTTGCCACCTTTTATCCAGGAAACAAATTTTCTCTGCCCTAACTCTTTCTGCTACAGCTGTCAGGAAGCTTAGGGGCAAACTGAGGCCCCATACTCTCTGAGGTACCTGCTTACATACATTCCCTGGACTTCTTTCCTTTCAGAGGTCTCTGTTCTGTTTTTATCCCCACAGGATTGGCTCTACCCTCTGTTTTAACCTTTAAGGAGCAGGGAGAGGGAGCTGCCATTTTTAGTTTAGGGTGTAAGAGTGCATGCTCCAAGGGCTCAGATGGGGCCTGTGAGGCCCTGGGAAATGATTCACACTGTCTCAGCCTCAGTCTCCCCATCTGCAGAACGAAAATGACTGTAGTTCCTAGTTTATTGGCAGTGTTTGTGGGGATTCAATGAGACGTTGTGTAAAGCATTGAGCACCATACTGGGACCTTGGTAGTTGCTCAATAATGCTATTGATTGCAGTCATCATCAAATCTTCATTGCCCTGTGCCAGTGATTTTCAGGGAGGAATTTTCTCAAATTCTCATGGAAGTCCCAGGCCACAGAGGGCATCTCCTTGTTGTGTAGATGGGAAAAGTGAGGCAGAGTATTCATTTGCCTGCACCCCCACCCTAGGGGAAGGTCAAAGCATGTCTCTGTGTGTCCGTCTTTCCTCTGTGTGCACCACGCTGTCACTCTGGGTTACCAGGGTCAAATCAGGCAGGAAATCCAAGCTTAAAAGCTTGGTGAGGGTGGCCACGTGACATGGGTGACATGGGTGAGTTCCCTGTGCCTGTCCACTCATCTCTCAGAGGAGGAGGTGGGTAGACCATGTCAGTGGTTCTCTGACCTGGCCAAATATCATGTTTACCTGCAAACTGGCCAGAAACAGATTCTTGGGCCACCCCCCCTCCCCAACCTACCAAAGTAGGCTCCAGAGGGTAGGGCCCAGGAATCTGTATGTCTAACATAGTGATTCTGATGTAGCCAGTCTGGCCTTCAAATACCTCTAGTTGAAATGTGAGCAAGGCTAGCAGCCAGCACATCCCTCTGTCTCATGGTGCTTGAGATGATATCATCAAGGACATCCTTCACTTTATACTGTCCTCTTACTGCCTTTCCATTCTCAGTGGTGATTCCAGAGGAAAGCAAACTTTGGCCAGAGTGACTTCGAAAGCACTTAGCAGAATAAATAGAGTTTCACAGAGCAGCTCCTTCTGTCATCCCTCATTCCCACCTAGTTACTGATTCATTCATGCACTTACATATATTATTGTACATTCACCCACTCTTTGCCTTACTCACATTTCCTTTTCACTCACATTCACTCTCTGTGTCAATCAGAATGCTCCCCAAACCATGGCAAGCTCAATGAGTAATGTGAAGATAAACTAGTAAGACATAATTTCAGAGGTGAACAGGATTAAGGAAACCCACAGGGGTTGGGTAGATCCCCAGGGCTGCATCAACTAAAAGCCTCTTCCACCCTGAGAATGGAGGCGTTAAGGGAGGGAGCAGTTGTAAGAAAGTGGCCACATTTATAACCATAGGGGAAGGAACTTGGGAACTTGGACCCATCCAAAGTACAACCTAGCAGATAGGGAAACATGGGAACAAATAGACCAAACTCTCACACTGATCACCGTCCATCACATGCCAATGTCTCTTGTTGGCAGAACAAGGGGTCCCGGATGATGCCACCAACAAAAGTCAGCCTCCTGGGGCCCAGAAAGGGATGGACAGGGGTGAAGAGAGGATCTAGAGGAACAAATGCAGAGTAATAAAAAAGAGACTCAACTTCAGCTCCAAGCTGCACTTGCTCTCACTTGTTCTGGCCTACGTCAAGAACTGTGATGAGGGCCTGCAGCATACAGTGACCCAAGTGCAACATGGCAGCAACAGTCACACAGTTTATTATCTCCGGCATATCCATGTCCCACCCCACTCCATCTATCTATGATGGCACAGTGACAGTGAACACAACCTAAGAGGCTGCATCAAGCGTGGGCCTCTCAGCCCAGGGAAGGTAGGTTGAGCCCCATGCTCCTGCTCCACAGTCCAGTCCAGGAGCCCTTCCCCTGTCTTCTCCTGCCCCCAGGCATGTCACCATGCCTTGGGATCCATCTGTCCCAGTACTGCCCCATCTCTGACTCTATGGCATGAGTCCCTTCTCTCCAGCCAAGCATAGTGACCTGCACATTATGGGTGTTGGCTCAATAAAGGGACACATTCTCCCCAGGGTTCAGCCCTGTGCCTGGGCTTGGTAGCACAGGCCCTTGCTGGGGGGAATTGCTTGGGGATGGGACAAGTGGGAAGTGGGGTGCAGGATGAAGGATGCCCCTTCTTTTATTGGACACTTGTGCCCTTTCATAGTGCCATCTGCTTCCACATATGTGGCCTCATTTAATCCTCACAGCAGCTCTGTGGGCTGGGCAACACTGTCACCAGTTTATGGGTTAGGAATATGAGGCCCAGACAGGAGCAGGGAGCGGCTCCAGGTCACATGCAGACTGAAAACCAGGCCTGCCTGCCCCTCAACACCACCCCCCCCCGCCCACTGCAGAGGGGGTAGTGTCACAGGCAAGACACCTCAGCGGAAGCCTGTTACTGGGACTCACTTTCTGTTGCCTGCAGACTGCTGCCTCTTGTCCACGTGGCCTCTGACCTCTGACTCTCACCACCCTCCCTCCTTAGAGCGGAGTCAGAGGCCACCAGAGGCGGCAACTCCACCTCATGGCGCCCCTATAGCTAGGGGTCCCTCTGTTGAGACTGGCCACAGCCTTGCCTGCATCACTTAGCTCCCAGTTTGGGCACGTGGCCATCTCTACACAGCATGCCTCCCTACACACACACACACACACACACACACATACACACACACACACACACACACACACGAGCATGTGCATGTACCGCCTGGCCCAACCTTCACACTCCTGGGCACAGTGCACCCTGCACTCCTCATTGACTGTCACCCCCATCAATCACAGTGGTGCTCACCTACTGTGTGCCACAGACTGCTCTGGATGCTCTCCATCCACTTGCTGATCCCCACTCACCGAGACCAGGCTGGGCGAGCTCATGCTGTTCACATCTTACAGGCACGAGATCCAAGGCAGGGACATGTCCGAGGGCACACGGGGACCCGGTAAGGGAGCTGGAGCAGTTGAACCCCATCACCTACCTCCCAGTCAAGGGCTCCTTCCACCAGATCACACTGGCTGCTGACTGAGAATTCATCATTAGGACATATGTACACAATGACCATATTTGTACATAGGAATGTGTGCCTGTCTATGGATTTGTGCAGATGTTCCTCACATACCATCTGTGGCTAATAACATGCCTATATGCAGAGGATGAGCGAACCCCTTGTTCATCTGGGCTCCCACAGACCTGCGTGGTTTCTCTCAGTGCTATGATTGCTGCCCTCACCACACTGATTGTGTCGAGAACACGACACCCTGGCACTCAGTACAGGGTCATAAACACCGTAGTTACTGATACATGTCTTTGAGTACCTGTACAGGTCTTAGTGAGTTGAGTGTGACAGATTGCGATGCCTCATTGGGCTCATCTAGAGAGCCCCAACTAGACAATCAAAGCACAAGCCTCAAGAGTTTTGGAGCAAAAGCCTTGCTTTTTGTCTAATAACTACTCCTTTTGAGAAAAAATTCCTGGCACCTGATGATTAACAAAATTAAAATACTGGCCCTGGTAGACTGAGTACCTGGCCATGTGGCCCCCAGTGACTGTGCAACCTGAGCTGCCTGGCGATCCTGGCTTTGGTGCCATGTGATCCTTCAAGCCATAAAGTTGGGCAAGCAGTAACAACACCCCATCACCGAAGGGTGGTGGTGTAACAAAGTCAGTGTGGAGCAGGCCCTAAAAGCACAAGTGAGTTATGGGAGCTCACACTCCTGTAGCCCCTGCTTCTGCCACATGGCTTTCTCTCCCACAGCTCACACATAGGTACTTGTGGCAAGTTCCCAATAACAAGCTTACTGAAGAAGAAAAAAACCCAGGAGTATGGCATACAGATGGCACTGCATGGTAGTCAGGAACTAGCTGGTAATTGATGGGTGTGTTATGGCCCCACTCAGGTTTGACTCTAATGGGAAGTAAGGGACGGTACTTTTCCTAAGAGGCAAAACTCAGAGGCATGCCCCTGTTTGATCTCTTTACCCACAAAGTGACCTGGCCAGGGGCACTGGTCAATACAAACTAACATTATGAACAGATGGTCAGACTGTGAAGGAACAAGACTGAAGAACTGATAGCAAAAACAACAATATAACAAAATACTTACAGAACATGTATTACATGCAAGGCACAGTCTAATTTCTTCTACAAATACAGGAGAATTAAGTGAACAGATCTCTCAGGATGGCCCGAATGTGA
This sequence comes from Noctilio leporinus, assembly GCA_004026585.1. Lineage (NCBI taxonomy): Eukaryota > Metazoa > Chordata > Mammalia > Chiroptera > Noctilionidae > Noctilio > Noctilio leporinus. Next base: position 7,116 of record PVIW01015676.1, on the reverse strand, counting down.
GAATGTTTGTGTCCCATCTAAATGTTTACTGAAAGGAGCATGATAATCCACCCTGTGAAAATCTGTCAATATACCAGTGCTTGCTTAATGATCCAGTGAACAAAATTGCCATAGTAGAAAGGGTGTGTATTACAGATGGGTTCGACATAGATTTACCTTCACTTAAGTTGACTAGGCTACCAACACTGTTGAGTGCGTGCTCCGTTTCTCCATATAGAAACCCTAATATGTCACCACTCCCTGGGGAGACCAGCACCCTTGGGTGACAGAAATTACACCGGGCCCTTTCCATCATGGGGTAGGTATCAATTTACCTTTTCTGAAATAATCAAGTATTCTTGAATGGATTTGTCTTCCTGCCTGCAGTGCTCTTAGCAGCACCATCATCCTTGGATTTTCTAGTTACTTTATATCTTTTATACACCTTTGAAATATCCCACAAATATGGCTGGGGTGTTAGGAAAAGATTAAACATTAGATTGTAGTTAAAGAAAAATAGAAGCAATGTTTCAAAGACTTGTATTACAGGTGCTTCATCAGTTTGTAAGACATGAGTCTGAGATAGCCAACAGCTTGGTTCTCAAAAAAGCTCTGAATCACATGCAGTTATTTGGGTGATGGGTCAGGACCCTGTCATGAGACAGGTAGAAGGGAAAAACCAGTCACAATATTTTCTGTAGCAACAAATGAGATGTGGAAATCAAAAGAAACTGAAGTACCAAATGCCTGATGCTAGTCAAAAGAGAACATGGCACAGAATTTCAGTATTTTGACCAGGTCTCAGAGATGCAGCATATCCTTATGTGAAACAGGGGTTTCAGATTTATGTAGAACAGAAAGTAGACTATGGTGAATACATGAGTAAAAACAATGTTAGGCAACAAGCAACAGCAATCATAGCTAATAAGATTATATACCTGAGTTACTAGACCAAAGAGAAGCATAAAGTGGACCATTCTTCTTTGACTAGTGATTGGTACAGTCTCATTTCTAAAGCATTCATCATGCATAGTATCTGTCACTCCTAAGGGCAAGAATGAAACTATCCTTTTATACATAAAAAAAAGAAATATCCACCACAATATACTTTATTTTTTAAAAACATTTCTTTGATTCTTTTTTTTTTTTTTTCATTGAGAGGGGAAGGGAAAGGGGCAGAGAGGGAGAGAAACATCAATGTATGGTTGCCTTTCACCTGCCTCCAGCCACAGACCTGACTGGAGACCTGGTTTGCAACCTGGTTATGCGCCCTGGCTGGGGAATCGAACCAGCGATCATTGGGTTCACAGGCTGATGCCTTATACAATATACTTTAGACACCACTGAAATATCTCATACAATATTTTTTCTGGTCAAGGAACTCATTTCATACTAGAAGAATAAGACAATGTTCTAATGACTATGGTCTTCTCTTTCTCTCACTCTTGATCTCCCCCCCGCCTCAAGATTTATTCTACTTTGTTAATTCGGTCCAAGTGTAATAACATTACTTTAGGGCTTTCATTCTCATGGGGTGTTGGGTAATGACCCCCAAACAACATTCTCAAGGTGTTTGCCTATGGTAGGGAATGGAGATAGGGCAGAAACTAGGGAGTAATGAGTGGTTGAGACAATGTTCTTGTTTTTAAACATTTTATTGAAGTATAATTACATAGCATAAATTTCAGCTGCTTAAAGTATACAATTTAGTAAGTTTTAGCTTGTCTATGGCATTGTACAACCATTACTACAATGCACTTTTACAATATTTTCATCACCCTAAAAAGATTACTTGTATCTATTTTCAATCACTCCTTATCCTACTGCTACCTCTAGGAACACAAAAATCTATTTTCTATACCTCTCTATTTGTCTTCTTTGGGGGGGGGCGATTTTCATACAAATGGCATCATACAATATGCGTTCTTTTGTAATTGGCTTCTTTCACTGAGCATAACATTTTTGAGATTTTTTTCATGCTGTTGCATGTATCAGTCCTTGATTACCTGTTTATTATTGAATTGTATTTCATTGAATTTACCACATTTCGTTTAAAAGCATTCATCAGTTAAGTGACATTTGGTTTGTTTTCACTTTTTGGTAATCTGAATAATGCTGGCTATGAACACCCAAGCGTAAGCCTTTATGTGGACATGTTTCCAAGTCCCTTGGATACCTATATAACAGTGGAATTGCTGGGTCACATGGTAAATTTAATTTGGGCATATAAGAAACTGAAAGAGATATTTTTGTTCTGTTGTTTTAAAATTCAAGAGACTTAAACAAGTTTAAAGGCCAAGTCAAAGAAAGGAAAAGTCTGAACATACAGGAGAGAAGTAGAGGGGGAGATGATAGATCAAGTTTCCTGAGGAGATAGAGGGAAATTGGGGCATAAAACTCTGGTGGAAAGATTAGCCAATAAGAAAAAGGGCAAAGAACCATGGACATGGACAACAAGTGAGATTGACTTTGGTGGGGAGTGGGTGGTTGGGGAAAGGGACAGAGGGGAATAAAAGGGGGATGGTTGTAAAACAATAAAAATTAAATTAAATTTAAAAAAAGTAAAAAGAAAAAGGGCAACTTGTCCACTGTGACAAGAGGGAAAGAGCAGGTCTGTTTAGGTAGATATGCTCATGAATTTGCAGGTAGTTTGTGGCAAGAAATCAAGAGCATTGCTGTCTGTGGCCTCCCAGTTTAAGTGCAATGGGAGGTGAAGCGAGGGGAAAGGAAGGGGAAGATGTAGGAGGGCTGAGGAAGAGATGATTTGGCAAAGGTGCTGTGGAGTCTTGGAGAACCCAGCGGGGTGACAGGACTGCCAGACAGCACAGAGGACTCAGTAGAAGTTGGGGACCATGACTTGTTAGTGGCTCTCATTTGAGCAATTGCATGAGACTGGGATTAACATAAAGAAGGTGGAGTGTTGTGTTCACCCAGGGTTGGGCTGTAATGGAAGGATGACATAACATATAATTGATGACATTATTGGCTAGAGGGCAGCAGATTGGGCACATTTCCACTTTTCAGGGGAGAGGCAAGTGTCAGTTAAGTCAAGGAGATAGAAGATAGGTCAGTAAAGAAGCTGAAGACTGAAGTGAACATTCAAATTTTGGCTACTCAGCATTCACACATTTGCTATTTGTTAAGAACCCAAGATGGGTTTGGATGCAGGGCCCTCCCATGTGCTACTGAAATCAGGGATGGGAGCACATATTCTTCTCGCTATACCCTGCTAGCAGGTACATGGGCATGTGACCTCCCCATGGCAAATCACATGATCCTGCCTGGGAATTTGAATGCTGAAGAAGTGATGAAAGATGTGAAGGGTGAAGGGTCAATCAGTGATATTTCAAGGCATCTACAGCAGAGTCAAAGATCTGACAGGACAGAAATAGTAACAAGAAACAACAGGACACAGCTATAATGGCAAGTGTGAGTTGGCAACAGGGACAAAAGCCTCATCCTATCAGACCTGCAGCAAAACCTTTGCTAAGTCGTGTCATTGTCACCCTTGGCTCCTGACTCTACCTGGTTGTCCAAGTTTCTCCTGGATCACTTGGATTACCTGATACTTTTTTTTTTTAATTTTATTGTTGTTGTATTACATCAATCTCCTTTGTGCTCCCCTCCATCCCCCTCCCCACCCACCCATTCCCCGCAAACTCAATCCCACCTGTTGTCCATGTCCATGGATCTGACACTCTTTTCTGTTAGTCATGATAGGGTGGATTATGCTTTGATAAACTCCACATCTAATGACTTGCACATACAAATTTATTTCTTGTTCATGCAAAGTCTACTACAAGTCCAGTGGCTTTTCAAGGCAACTCCTTTCCAAGTGGTAACTCAGGGATACAGGCTGACATCTTGTGGCTGTCTGATCTAGCATCTGAGGCCTCCTCTGTTACCACAGCACAGAAGAGAGAGCAGGAGGGTTGAGCACCAGTTCTTAAATGCACAGCTCAGTGGCCAGAACTAGTCACATGGCCCCATCTAACTGTGAGAGGGCTGGAAAATGTGGATTTTGAGCAAACAGTAACTGACCCTGCCACACCTTTCAATCACTTCATTTTCTGCTACAATAACTGAAGTCATCACTGATGTTCCCATGAAGTACCCTGGCTAGTAAAAGATATGGGGTTTATAATAGTTAAAAAGTTGTATTCAAAAATAAATAAATAAAAAGTTGTATGTTTAGAAAATTTTGTTGAAAGTGATACATATATTTTATAAAATTTTGAATATTCCACAAACAATGTAGAATGTGAAAAGTCCTTCATGATCCCACACCCCCCTAAGATAAATGATCAATAGTTTGTTATATAGTGTTTCTCTACATATTTTCATGCTAATAGTAATATTTTATCAAAAGTAGGATTATTCTGTGGTTACTATTTTGCCAGTGCTTTCTTCACTTAACACTATATATTTGATATTGTTCCAAATTATATAAATATACTTTTCTTATTCTCTTATATTGATTTTTAAATAATTTTTAAAATCTCACCCAAGAATATTTTTTTATTGATGAGAGAAAGAGAGAGAGAGAGAGAGAGAAAGAAACATTGATCGGTTGCCTCCTATACACACCCTGACTAGGGATTAAACCCACAATCTACATATGTGTCCTAAACGGTGATAGAACCTGCAACATTTTGGTGTACAGGATGATGTTCCAACCAACAGAGCCACCAGCCAGGGCCTAATAATTTTTAATTATACAAGCAATATAAAGATAGGTTATCTTATTAAAAATTTTAAACTTTAAGGTGAAGCTGAAGTTATTTTTGACCATCACCTAATTATAATTTCATCCTTGCATTTTCAACCATTTGAATGGCTGCATAGTATTGAATTACATAATTCCAACATAACTTAATTGAGAAACTCCCTATCAGTGCACAATCAGCTTTCCTTTTTTATTGAGTGTTATATGCAAATATTGTTCCAAATTTATCTTTTGACTTTATTTATAGTGTCACTCACTAAAGTTAAATTTATCTCTACATTGTTACTTGGAAAAAAGTGAGGGGCAAAGCTCTGGCTGGTGGCACAGGGGATAAAGTCCAACCTGCGAACCCAAAGGTTGCTGGTTTGATTCCCAGCCAGAGCACATAATCAGGTTGCAAGCCAGGTCTCCAGCCAGGTCTGTAGCTGGAGGCAGGTGAAAAGCAACCATACACTGATGTTCCTCTTTGTCTCTCCCTTCCCCACTCTCTAAAATTAATAAATAAAATCTTTTAAAAAGACATTTAAAAAGTGAGAGGCAGAAAAATATGTATAGTATATTACACTTTGTGTAAGAAAAGAGGAGATAGGAATAAAATTACATTTGCTCATATTGGCACAAAGAAACATCAGATGAACAACAAGTTAATGATACAGTTATCTGTAGAATTCAAGGAGGAACAGGTGGATGTGGACAGGGTGTAAGCAATGTATCTCAGTGTACACCTATTTATATAGTTTGGATTTTTAAACTGTATACATAAGACTTCCTATTGCTATTATAAAATATTACCACAAACTTAGTGGCTTAAAACAACATAAATTTATTATCTTAGACTTCTGGAAGTCAGAAGTCTAAAATGAGGCTTAGGGAGCTAAAATCAAAGACTGCATTTCTTCCAGAGACTTTAGGGGAGAATTCAATTCCTTGCCTTTTCCATCTTTGAGAGGCCACCTGTATTCCCTTGGCTCATGGTCCCTTCTCCATCCACAAAGCCAGAGACACAGCATCTTTAAATGTCTTTCCCTGGCTCTGATCTCCCTCCTCCCTTGTGATTACATTGATCTTACCCAAATAACCAGGATACTCTCCCCATGTCAAGGTTTTTAGTTTATTGACTTTTACTGCTGAATAGGAGTCCAACAAATGGCTTTACCACATTACGTGTATCCATTCAGCTGTTGATGGGCATTTGGGTTGTTTCCAGGAGGGGATTTGTGAATGAATCAAGTATGAGTAGTTTTTGAACATTAATATTTTTCATACATGCAGAATTTATTTTGCTTTAAGAAATAGGATAGGAGCCCTGGCTGGAGTGACTCAGTGGATTGAGCATCAGCCTGTGAACCAAAGGGTCACAGGTTCAATCCCAGTCAGTGCACATACCTGGGTTGTGGGCCAGGTGTCTGGTTGGGGGCTCATAGAGGCAACCACACATTGATGTTTCCTTCTCTTTCTCCCTCCCATCCCCACTCTCTGAAAATAAATAACTAAAAAAAATTTTTTTTTAATATCAAGTAATTTTTAATAAAAGCAGAGCCAATTTCATAGAGGAAATATTTTTTTGTTGTAAATTTTTTTATATTGTATTTCTTTTTTTTTTAATATTATTGTTGTTGTATTACATCCATCCCCTTTTTGCTCCCCTCTGTCCCCCTCCCCACCCACCCATTCCCCCCAAAGTCAATCCCACCTGTTGTCCATGTCCATGGTTGGATAATCTATCTTTTCACCAATGAATTAAAATATCTTTCAATATGTTAAATTCCCCATAGACTAAATGTTTTTTTCCTAAACTTTCTATAGTATTCCATTCATCTAGCCATCAGTTTTGAATCAGCAGTACTGTATTTAATTCCTGTATCCTTACAATGTGCTTTAACAAGTGCTAACAACCAGTTGGTACTCACAACTCTTCTTTTACAGAATTTTCCTGGTTATTGCTAGATGTTTATTCATCTATACATTTTCTATGGTAATAATAAGGTTAGCAAGGCATACAATTTAGTAATTTAATGTGAATTAAAAATTATTTTGGTTGCATTAAATTTAGAAATTAATTTGAATCTGGCCATCCAGGAGCTAAATATGTCAAATATCTTCTATTCCATAGGGGAGCTTGTTAACTACAGAATGAGGTTTTCAGAGGGTACAGTGGGGAGGTTATGGAGGAAGAGAGTCAGCTCAACGTTGGCTTAAGGTAGGGAAAGCACAGAGGTGTTTGAAATACAGGAGAGAACAGATGATAAGAAGAGCTTACATAAAAGATGGTTGCTGTCCTGGTTATCTACTGCTGAGTAAAAACTAACCACAAACTTAGTATCCTGAAATATTTACTCATCTCATGTTTTCCATGGGCTTAGCTGGGTGCAAGGCCTCTGCTGGAGCCTCTGTTTCAGGGTCTGAAGATG
>PVIW01015675.1:0-19012 GCA_004026585.1 Noctilio leporinus | reverse complement strand
TATTTCAAGAATGATAAAAATGCAACTGAAGCACACAAAAAATTGCACAGTGTGTGGAGAATGTGCTGTGAATGTTCAAAAGGGTCAAATATGGTTTCTGAAATTTCACCTTGGAGATTTCACTCAGGACAATTCTCTGCAGTTGGGTAGACCAGTGGTTGTTGATAGTGATCAAACAGAGACTTTCACTGAGAACAATGAACTTTATACCATACTGGAGACAGCTGACATACTCAAAATATCCAAATTAAGGAATGAAAATCATTTGCATCTTCTTGGTTATTTTAATCGCTTTGATGTGGCATTCCAAATAAGTTAAATGAAAAAAAAAATACTGTGATTCACATGTGATTATCTACTTAAATGTAATGGAAATGTTATTTTTTATGAGCAAGGAAAAGTGGATACTTTACAATAATGCAGAATGGATGAGATTGCAGGGCAAATGAATTGAACCACCACCAACCACACTAAAGCCCAGTCTTCATGTAAAAGAAGTGATGTATATATGTTGAGATTGGAAGGCATCTGGTATTATGAGTTCCCTCTGAAAAACCAATTACTTGCAACAAGTACTGATCCAGATTAGACAAACTGAAAGCAGCACTTGATGAAGTATAAAAAGTTAGTCAACAGAAAACATGAAGTCATCCATCAAGATAATGCTAGACTGCCTATTTATTTGATAATCAGGCAAAAACTGTTTAAACTTGGCCAGAAAGCTCTCATTTATTGGATAATTTATCAGATATTGTTTTTTTATAGTTCCATTTACTTCAGTCTTTACAAAACTCAATTAATAGAAAATATTTCAAATACATAAAAGACTGAAAAAGGCAGGTGTAATATTTCTTAGCTCAAAAGAATAAAGCATTTTAGAAAAATAGAATTATGAAGTTGCCTGAAAAATGGCCATAAGTATTGGAATAAAACAGTTAATTCAAGAGAAAAAGATGGTGACAGAGTAGAGGGCAGTGCTGAAGGAGTTCTCAAGTGCCAGAGCAGCTGGAGGATAGGGTAGGGAGCACAAGAAATCTGCAATTCCCCATGAAATGGGCCACTAAGCATTTGGATTCAAGGGTGCACAGCCCAGAACCTGCAGAGATCTACAGAAGAGCAGGTGAGAAAATTCCAAAACAGCCAGGCCTGTGTGCTGAGGTCAGCTCTTCCCAGAGAAGTGGCTCTGTTCAGAGAGATGGTTCTGAATCAATACAGCTTAAGGCTCCCCAGTGACTGGAAATTTGAACAGTGAAGTGTGGACAGTGAGCACAAACTCAGGGGAATTGAGGAATTAAATTCCTACAGGGAGGGACTGTGTGAAAGTAGCACTCTGAAGGCTGAGAGAGAGGAAGTACCTCTTGGAGCCATAGGCTGAGGAGGAGAGACCTGGAGCGGGAGCAGAATCATGGGAGTGCACTGGCCAGGGTGGCATGAAAGTGGAAAACTGCCCTGCTGTGCCACCTGGGGAGAAGGAAGCTTGGAGCCTGAACAAGAAGGGAGGCTAAACCCTGCATACTCACACCATTGCACATGCTTCCAGGGAAACTGCTCAAGAGGGGAACTTGCAGTTGACACAACCAGAGGTGCCTATTAGAGATGGCAAAACCTCCTCAAAGAGCTAACAGGTGAGGGACGGCCATCGTCTGCATGAACAAATGGCTGCAGGACTCCCCACAGAATCAGGAGCCCATTGCAGATGGCAGAAACCTCCTCAAGAAGTCAGAGAGGGAGGGGGAACTATTGATAGAAAAAGCAGCACCCTGCAGTTCTCCCCACAGAACCAGCATGTGAAGGGAGAGCCCCAAAATGCCAGCAGTGTGGAAACCCAGGTAGGCTACTAGAGGCTCAGCCTATCAGGAGGTGTGGGACTCAGAACCATCCCTGACTATAACAGTAATAGTCCATGCCACTACAAGGTCCTGCAACCTGTCTGTAGACTGCAGAGATTTGATCAAGGTAAAGAGGCAGAATCAGGAAGTGGATCATTGCTAATCTCAAGGACCTGAGTTACACTGAGAGGTACATGAACTATTAATCCAAAATGAAGAGCTCAATAACAGTATATGAGATGTGATAGAATGAGTGTCTCCCAATCAGCCAACTGGAGTGATAGGAGCAACACATAAAACAAATCCAAAACACAACCAGACAGTCCAAGTTAATGACATAAGGGGCACCCCAAGAGCAACAAATTGAGGAAATCTAGAAGGCTGTACCAGCGAACTCCACAAATATTCTACTACAGAAGAGCACTCCACGAAGGCAGGGAGTCAAGGAAGATTAATCCAAGACAGAAACAAGCAGCAATAGACATCAAAATGGGGAGAGAAAAAGGAAAAAACAATCCATTACCAAAAGGAAAGTAGGAATTACCAGACAGACTGAGACATGAAACACAAACAAGTAAGCTATCAGACACAGAATTCAAAGAAATCATTATAAGAACACTTAATGAACTCACTGAACTCAAAGAAAACTATAAATAACTCCAGGGAAACTACAAGGAACTTACAGAAAATTACACCAACATTAAAAAGGACATACAAACCAAAAAAGACAAAAAGGACATAGAAATCAGTAAGAACCAGAAGGAAATGAAGAACACAATTCGAGAACCGAAGAACATAAGAAAGGAATTCAAAGCAAGTTAGATGAAGCAGTACACCAGATCAGCAAATTGGAGGACAACAGGAAAAACAAACAAACAAACAAACAAACAAAAACAACCCAGACAATGGACCAAAGTGAAAAAAGACTGAAAAAGAAAGATGTTTTAGGAGAGATACAAGACAACATGAAATGCAATAATATCCATAACATAGAGGTACCAGAAGAATAAGAGAAACAAGGGATAGAACACCTGATTGAAAAAGTAATGACAAAAAACTTCCCTAACATGATGAGTGAAAGGGTCACTCAAGTTCAGGAAGCACAGAGGCTCTCAATGAAAATTAACCCCCAAAAAAAAAAAGAAAATTAACCCAAACAGGCCTACTCCAAGACACATCATAATTAAAATGACAAATTTCAAACACAAAGAGAGACTTCTAAAAGCATCAAGAAAGAAACAGCTAATAACATATAAGGAAACTCTGATAAAGTTATCAGGTGATTTCTACAACAAAAACAATACAAGCCAGAAGGGAATGGCAAAATATACTCTAAGTAATGAAAAGCAAAGGCCTGCAACCAGGAATATTCTATGCAGCAAGGCCCTCATTCAAAATGAAAGGTGCCCTGGCTGGTGGCACAGTGGATAAGGCACCAGCCTATGAACCCAAAGGTTGTTGAGAACTTCCAAACAAAAAATCACCAAAGATGTTGTAGCATTGTACAACACTCTAGGGAAAATGGACTTAACTAATATATACAGAGCCTTTTACTCCTAAGAAGCAAAATACACATTCTTTTCAAATGTACATGGAATATTTGCTAAGATAGACCACATAGAAGGTCATAAGACAAGCTTCCACAAATACAGAAAAATTGATATCATACCAAGCATCTTCTCAGATTACAATGGTTTGAAACTAGAAACCAATCTCAAGGGGAAAAAAAACAAAAGTATTCTAGCTCATGGATACTGAATAACATGCTTTTAAGTAATGAATGGGTTAACAATGAGATCAAAGATGAAATCAAAGAGTTCCTGGAAACAAATAACAATGAACACACAACAGTCCAAAATCTATGGGACATAGCAAAGGCAGTGCTCAGAGGGAAATTTATAGCAATACATGCCTACCTAAAATGCTCACAAGAAGTTCAAAAAAACAACCTAACCATAAAGCTGCAAGAACTAGAGGAGCAACGACAAGCAAACCTCAGAGCAAGTAGAGGGAAGGAAATCAAGATCAGAGCAGAACTAAATAACTTAGAGCCTCAAACTATGATTCAAAGAATCAATAAGTCCAGGAGCTGGTTCTTTGAAAAAATAAACAAAATTGGCTAGCCTTTATCCAGACTCATAAAGAAAAAGAGAGAGTGGACCTAAATAAACAGAATCAGAAATGACAGAGGAGAAATCGCAACTGATAATTTAGAATTACAAAAGATTATAAGAAATTATTACAAACAACTATGTAACAAGAAATATGACAACCTGGGTGAAATGGACACATTTCTGAAAATGTGTAATCTACCAAAGCTAAATCCAGAAGAAGCAGAAAGCCTCGCTAGACCAATAACAACTAGTGAAATTAAAGAAGTAATCCAAAATCTCCCAAAGCACAAGAGCCCAAGACCAGATGGATACACAGTTGAATTTTACCAAACATTTAAAGAACTAACTCCTATCCTCCTCAACTTATACCAAAAAAATATGGGAAGAGGGAAGACTCCCAAACTCTTTCTATGAGGCCAGTATTATTCTAATCCCAAAACCAGGTCAAGACACAACTAAGAAAGAAAACTGTAGGCCAATATCTCTGATGAACATAGATGCTAAGATTCTCAGCAAAATATTGGCCAACCGGATTCAGCAGTACATTACAAAGATCATACACCATGATCAAGTGGGTTTCATCCTAGGGATGCAAGGGTGGTACAACATTTGTAAATCAATAAATGTAATACACCACATCAACAAATTGAAAGATAAAAACCATATGATCATATCAATAGATGCTGAAAAAGCATTTGAGAAAGTACAGCAACAATTTATGATAAAAATCCTCAGCAAAATGGGAATAGAGGGAGCATACCTCAACATCATAAAGGCCATATGTGAGAAACCTGAAGCCAACATCATACTTAATGGTCAAAAACTAAAAGCTTTCCCCCTAAGATCAGGAATGAGACAAGGCTGTCCACTTTCTCCAATTCTGTTCAACATTGTCTTGGAAGTTCTAGCCATAGACATCAGAGAAGAAAAAAGAATCAAAGGTATCTAAATTGGAATGGAGAAAGTCAAACTGTCATTATTTGCAGAAAATATGATAGTGTACATAAAAAACCCAATAGGCTCCATCAAAAACATATTTGACCTAATAAGCAAATTTAGCAACATAGCTTGATATAAAGTCAATATCCAGAAATCAAACAATTTTTGTATACCAATAAAGAAACATCAGAAATAGAAGTGAGAAAACAAATCCCATTTACCATAACAACAAGAAAGAATAAAGTACTTAGGAATAAACTTAACTAAGGAGGTAAAAGACCTGTACCTAGAAAACTACAGAACATTGAAGAAATAAACTAAGGAAGATACAAATAAATGGAAGCATATACCATGTTCATGAAAAGGAAGAATTAACGTCATTAAAATGCCTGTACTACCCAAAGCAATCTATAGAGTCAAAGCAACCCCAATTAAAATATCAATGACAGACTTCACAGAAATAGAAAGAATACTTCAAAAATTTACATTGAGCCAAAAACACCCATGAGTAGCCACAGCAATCTTGAGAAAGAAGAACAAGGTAGGAGGAATCACAATACTGGACTTCAAACAATCCTACAAGGTTACTGTCATCAAAACAGCATGGTACTGGCAAAAGAATAGACATATAGATCAATGGAACAGAATAGAGATCCCAGAAATAAACCTAGGACTCTATGGTCAATTAATATTTGACAAAGGGAGAAGGAACAAAAAATGGAGTAAAAACAGTCTCTTCAACAAGTGGTGTTGGGAGAATTGGACAGCAACATGCAAAAAGATAAAACTAGGCCACCAACTTACACCATACACTAGAATAAACTCAAGATGGATAAAGAATTTAAAATAAGCAGTGCTACCATAAAGGTCCTAGAGAAAAATATAGGCAGTAAAATTTTTGATGTCCTATGCCAAAATATGTTTAGTGATACTTCACCAAGGGTAAAGAAAATAAAAGAACAAATCAACAAATGTGAAAATCAAATTGAAATTTTCTATTCAGCTAAAGAAAATATCAGCAAAATTCAAAGGGAACCAACTGTATGGGAAATCATGTTTTCCAATGATACCTCAGAAAAGGGTTTGATCTCAAAAATATATAAAGAACTAATGCTACTCAACACCAGGGAGATAGAAAGACCAATTAAAAAATGGACAAAAGACCTGAACAAACAACTCACTGAGGAAGACATACAAAGGACCCAGAGATATAGGAAAGAATGCTCAACATCACTAGTCATCAGAGAGATGCAAATTAAAACCACAATAAGATATCACCTCATACCTGTCAAAATGCCAATCATCATCAAATTAACAAACAAGTGTTGGTGAGGATGTGGGGCAAAGGGAATCCTGGTGCACTGTTCATGGGAATGCAGGTTGGTGCAGCCACTATGGAAAACGATATGGAGTTTTGTTAAAACTAAAAGTGAAACTTAGACAAGAACCTAGTATAAAGGAACCATGGACATGGACAACAGGTGGGATTGACCTTTGGGGGGAATGGGTGGGTGGGGAGGGGGACAGAGGGGAGCAAAAAGGGGATGGATGTAATACAACAACAATAAAAAAAAAAAAAAAAGGGGGGGAACTGCCTGTTGATCCAGCAATTCCACCACTAGGACTATACCTGAAGAATCCTGAAACACCAATTCATAAGAACCTATGCAACCGTATGTTCATAGCAGTACTATTTACAATAGCCAAATCCTGGAAACAGCCTAAGTGCCCATCAGTGGGTGATTGGATCAAAAAACTTTGGTACATTTACACAATGGAATACTACAAAGCAGAAAGAAAGAAGGAACTCCTACCCTTTGCAACAACATGGATGGAACTAGAAAGTATTATGCTTAGTGAAATAAGCCAGTCAGTGAAGCACAAATGCCATATGATCTTACCCACTACAGGATAATAACGAACAAGAAAAACAACAAAGAAACCAGAACCGGATATGTGAATACAGTGCATAGGCCTTCAGTCACAGGGAGAAGGGGAGTGGGGGCGGGGAGGAAGAAGCAAAGAACAGGAGCTGTTTAGACTATAACCTAGTATAGAAGAACCATGGACATGAACACCATGTGGGATTCACTTTGTGGGGGAGTGGATGGGTGGGGAAGAGGACAGAGGGGATCAAAAAGGGGATGGATGTGATACAACAACAATAAAAATTAAATTAAAAATAAATAAATAAAAATAAATTTAAAATAGCATTCCAAACCAGTATTGCAAGAAATGCTAAAAGGGCTGCTTTAAAAAAGATAAAGAAAAAGAGAGACAGAGAGGAAAACAGGTACAAAGGGGAAAAATAGCAATAAATAAATATCAATCAATAATAACCTTAAATGTAAATGGATTTAATGTGCCTATCAAAGGACATAGGATAGCTGAATCGATAAGAAAACATGATCCACATATATGCTGTCTTCAAGTGACCCACATCTAAACCAAAGATCAACACAGTTTGAAAAGTGAAGGGATGGCTAGCCCTTTCCTTCCAGTTCTTCACAGAGGTTTATGCTGTCTGCAATGGGCACCTGGCTCTATAGGAGAGCCCAAGGAGTATGCTGGCAATGGCTTCTTCTCCCCCTCCAGCTCTTTGAGGAGGTTTTTTTCCATCCGCAGTGGGCACACAGGTTGTACCAGCAGCAATTTCCCAGGTTTCCAGCTGAGTTTTCAGTGGTAGCCTGTGTGATAGTGTGGGTGTGTAGGGTTGGGCCTTCCTTCTTCCTGGGGCTCTGAGCTGCCCTCTCTCTGGGTGGTGCAGATGCACAATTTTTGGCCCTCATACTGCCCCTGCACTTCCCCATTCCCCCACTTCTGCTCCCATTGGGTCTCTCCTCCTCCACCTCTGGCCCCGGAAGTGCTCCTTCTCTCTCAGGCTCTGGAGCATGACTCTCACACAGTCCCTCCTCTGCAGGAGTTCAATTCATCAATATCCACAAATGTTCACTTACTGCCCACACTTCACTGCTCAGATTTCTATTCACTGGGAAGCCTTAAGTTATCTTGTCAGAGCTGCCCCTTTGGGCAGAGCCGCCACTGCCCAGATCCCACCTCTGCCAGCAGGCCAGATGATTCAGAACTGTCTCACCTCCTCCCCTGTAGGTCTCTGCAGCCTCTGGACTGTGCATCCCTGAGTCCAGATGCTTATCACTCCAATTCAAAGGGGCCTGCTGATATCTCAGGCTCCCTACCCTATCCTCCAGCTGCTCTAGGACTTGAGTATTGTGTCAGCCCTGCCATCTACTCTGTCACTATTTTTCTCTCCCATTCTTTGGATTTCTTACGTTTCATTTCCAGCATCATGTGGAGGTGCTTGGGGCCTGGGTGTGGTGAAAAAATATTGCAGGAGATGGGGGATTAGTAGAACGTTGGCTGCCTGGGAGTCCTGCATCTGTGGGAGGACCAAACTCAGAGGCATCCGGAGGACAGTCCAGCTGTCAGAACAACATGAGACCTGGTCATGAATGTTGTGCATTCATATGAGCTGTGAGGTGTTTGTTTCTGTGGAGCCATCCATCTCTCAGAGCATTGCTAAGACTGAGGTAACAGTCATTCCATATGGAGTGCCACTTCCCAGCTGGGAATGAGGAGAAAGACTCATAAAGCCCAGGCAATCACTGCCATCCATTGTTTACAGAGTGCATAAATCAATCAACTAGTTTTTTCCTTCTTGGGGCTAGTGCATCTAATTTTATATAAAATTGGTCAGCCATGCTGTTTCATCCTTATATTCACCATCAGTGTATGTGCCTCTGTGAGCATGTGCTGTAGGTTTTTTGTTTGTTTGTCTTTAAGATTTCTTTACTAACATTAGGGAGAGGGGAAGGGAGAGAGGCAGAGAGGGAGAGAAACATCAATGTATGGTTGCCTTTTACCTGCCTCCAGCTATGGAACTGACTGGAGACCTGGCTTGCAACCTGGTTATGGCTCTGGCTGGGGAATCAAGCCAGCAACCTTGGGTTTGCAGGCCAGCTTCTTATCCACTGTGCCACCAGCCAGGGACTCACAAGTGCTATAGTTTTAATCTGAAAGGCTAGAGGTAGTTTCACTCCTGTTTAATCAGAAATACATTTCAGAAGCATCTTTTCCTCCCTCTATCATTCATCTTTATGTCTGCACATGACCCTTAGTGATACTGTCACCTCATCCACCTGAGATGGGCCTCATCTTTCTTGCATGGATCAATGTGCACAACTGGGAAGAGACTCTCCCAGGTACATGATGGTGAAATTAAGCAAGCCTGGGACATACACATCCAGAATTCTTGTTCCTTATGATTTTTCTCCTTGTGTAGCAGGTTCAAGTTGTCTCATATCTCTTTCCTCAGCAATAAGGTCACATAGTAATATAGTCATTAATATAACAAGGGTGATTTAAAATTTATCCCATCATTTTTGTTCTATAAAAAAAATAGCCTTGGCTGGTGACTCAATGGGTAAGGCACCCTTGTGTGAACCCAAAGATCGCTGGCTCAATTCCCAGCCAGGACACATAACCAGGTTGCAAGCCAGATCTCCAGCCAGGTCTGTAGCTGGAAGCAGGTAAAAGGCAACCATACATTGACATTTCTCTCCCTCTCTGCCTCTCTCCCTGCTCCTCTTTCTATAAATAATAAATAAAATATATTTTTAAAAACATTGGAAAATTATATTTTACAATTTAGAACAATGTGTATGGATGTAGAGAGTATTATGTTGGGTGAAATAAATCATATAAGGTAGCACAAGTACCATATAATCTCAATTATGCATGAAATCTAAAGAAAAAATAAACAAGCAGAAAAGATACAGATGGATAAACCCATAGAACATACTAATTTTTTTAAAGGGGGGGAGGTTAGTTGGGAGCCTGGTTAAAGAAGGTAAAGGGATTAAGAAGTAAAAGTTTGCAGTAACTGATTAAACAAAAGATGTAAACACAGCAAGTGAATGAAGTAAATAATGTTGTAATAGTGTGTTTGGCACTAGGTGGGTACTGGAAATATGGGACCATCACATCACAAATTGTGTACATACCTTGCCACTCTCCTGCAGGCTAGACACTACTATGAGAGAAAAAGTAACATGGAAACTGAAAATTCAAAAAGAAAAAAAAGTAACTAACCCAAAATTTATGATTTTGGGCAGAGTGTGACAGGCATTAGACATGGCTGACTTCCAGGACTGTGCTCACAAGTTTTATTTTTATTGGGAACATTCTGAAGATCCTGCAGGCTTATGAGAGAATCCCATTGACAATCTCATCCTCATATTGTTAAGCCATGGTTCATACCTCGGTTAGTAACTGGGGGCTGCTAACTACCATTTACTATAATCATATCCCTGGTTGAAGGGCCTTTCCTGATCCTTCCAGTGATTTCAACTATGTAAGTAATAAATGCTCAATGTCCCCTTGGGGTGTGTGTGTGTGTGTGTGTGTGTGTACGTGTGTGCACTTGTTGTTAGCCTGTACATTCATACCAAGCTGACCTGTGTCAATCAGCCTCTGTGTGGTGGCACTGACAGTTGGCGCTGTGAGCATAATGTTGATTCAATGACTGTCACCACCAAGGCTCTTTCACCTTTGGTGTTGGGTTCATTGGCCTAAGTGTAGAATGCCCAGCATGTATGCGTTCTGTTAGTGGCCAGCTTGAACACCGGCCTGTTTGGATATGGATTGTACTGTTGGGCCCAACAGATGTGGCCCAGAAGGCTTTATGGTTCATTGGAAATGGACAATGCAGTGGCTGAGTCTCTGGTTTTCATCCATGTAAGGATTGTATTTCTTGAGAACACACTTTTCTAACTCAGAAACTACAGAGTGAGTGTAGATTCAATAATCCAGAGAGGTTCCATGAGAGAAACTGTGACAGGAAGAGGAAACCATCCAGGAACCTAGCCCACACCTCCCACTGCACCTGCTCCTGGGATGGTCCTTGTGTCAGGGGCATTGTGCGCCCCCTGGTGGTTCCAGCCTCTCCTGCAGGGAGGTTTTTGTCTGGGCTGAAGCTGACTTTCCCTCACTGTGTCTGTGGTGCAGTAATACATGGCAGTGTCCTCGGCTCTCAGGCTATTCATTTGCAGGTACAGTGTGTTCTTGGCATTGTCTCTAGAGATGGTGAATCAACCCTTCACAGAGTTGGCATAGTATGTGCTACCACCACTACCACTACTAATGTATGCGACCCACTCCAGCCCCTTCCCTGGAGCCTGGCAGACACAGGTCATTTCGGAGCTACTGAAGGTGAATCCAGAAGCCACACAGGAGAGTCTCAGAGACCCCCCAGGCTTCACCAAAGTTCCCCCAGACTCCACCAGCTTCACATCACACTGGGCACCTGTAAACACAAAGATGTCCTGGTCATAAAGCTGTCACCCATCCACTGTTTCTCTTAGTCATAGCCACTCATATATTCAGTGTTTGTCATTCTCTATAAATTACCTCTTAAAATAGCAACAAGAAAAAACCAGATGAGCCAAAACCCCAAGGTGATTTGCCTGTATTCTGTCCTGTCCAGACACTGGGAACACCTGGCAATCCCAGACTGCTCTCCTGTCCCAGAGCTGCAGGGTCAGGGCTGGACTGCTTTTAATGAGCAGATGAGCCTTATTTGCATGTCCTCCTGCTATATAGGGAGCTCTGGTGTTGGAGAGCTGCAGAGAGAGTCATGCCTCATTGCAGGTGTGAGTATCCTGAGAATGGTGGTCATAATAACATTTCAATAACAAACAGAATTCCAACCTGGCCTGGTGCATGTTTAACAGTGACCTGAGGTACAGAGTCTGTGTGCTACTCACTCTCCCCAACTGCTTCCCTGAACCTGACCTATGGCAAAGTGAACAAGCCCTGTTGGTGTGTAAGGCTCCTTTTCTGAATGAGGATGTAAACAGGTGTCTGTATCTAATGTTACTGACACTCAAGGCCTGGAGACAAGTGCACCACCTAGAGAAAGACCCAAACTCAGATCTTGGAAGATGAGACTCAATACAATTGGTGATGGTAGTTTTCTCATCCCTGAGAGTCTCTGACTTTCCAACCATCAAGGAGAAAAAGCGGATTGGGTGTTGAGAAGATGTTTTTCTATCACTGGGACACAGACACATAGAGAAGCTTGAGATGCATGGAGCTAATGGAAAAACTGTTTACAACAACCAGAAAAGACCATTTACAGAGGTTCTCTTTCTTTGCATAGACAGTGATGGAGAACTGAAAAGAAGATAACAGAATAGAGACACTGGTGAAATAAATGAGAATCATATACCAATGGTCAATAAGTTTGTCTTCTGTTGCATGAACTATGCTTGGTACTTATGAATTCTATATGGCAAAGGGACATCATCATGTTTGATTAATTTTTTATATTTTTGGATCTAAATATGGTCTATAAAATTTGGGTGGGTCTTAGTACAATGTGTGCATAATAGAGGGAGGCAGAAGTTGATTATACTACATAAAGAACAAGGAAGTGATGTGACCACAGATATCACGTGAACTGTTCCAGGCTGTGGGGAAGGAGAAAGAGGCCACAGGACAAGGAATGCAGGTCTAGCATCTGGAAAAGACAAAGAAATAGACTCTTTTGTCCAAGACTGTTCAGGCTGCTATAACTGTGCTGGAAACTGGGAAGCTGATAAACAAACATTTATGTCCCACCAACCTAGAGGCTGGAGGTCCTCAGTCAAGGTGCTAAGGTAACAGAAATGAAAACTTTATACTACTCTGACTTACCAGGAAATGGGATTGAATGAGACAGACTATTCGAGTGACACATAGAACTGACACCCTGACAGTTGTAAGCATACTGCAAGTACCAGAAGGTATATCTCTGCTGTACAAGAAAGTGTCATGTGATAAAACTTCATATTAACAGACCTGCTTTCTTAATCTAGCTTTATCATGAGTACTAGGATTCAGAGGGAGGTAAATGGGGAAAATTTCTAGTAGAGATGTGCTCACAGGAAAGGGAACTTCCTCTCTCATAGGAAAATTTCATCACTTCGAGCCTTTCTGTGATGTATTTCTGGGGATGTTCACTGTGGTCAGCAGATGCTGGACATCACCACATATCACAGAATGTCTCTAATGTAAAATAAATACTTTTTCTTTTCAGATTCAAAATTTGGAAATATATATGTCATGTTGACATTTGTCTTATCATTGGCTGATTTTGTGGACAGACTTATATAATTTTAACAAAGTCTGATTCGTCAACATTTTAATGTAAGTTTTATTAAAACTCCTCAGAGCCCTGGCTGGTGGCTCAGTGGATAGGTGCTGGACTGCAAACCCAAATGTCTCTGGTTCAATTCCCAGCCAGGGCACATAACCAGGTTTCAAGCCTGGTCTCAAGCCAGATCCATAGCTAGTGGCAAGAGAAAGGCAACCATACATTGATGTTTCTCTCCCTCTGTGCCTCCCTTTCTCTAAAAATAATATTCTCCTTTCTCTAAAAATAATAAATAAAACCTTAAAATATAAAATAAAATTAAAACTCCCCAGAAATTAGTAAACTTTCATTTTCCATGTTACTGCCATGGTACAGAAACAGTCTGTGAAACCAGCAGTGCATTGCTGCTGGAAATTCACACATAAATCTGGAAGTGTCTTTGGAGGTTTGTAAAGGGAGAATCCTGGGCATATTTTGAACCTCATGACACAAATGTGCATGAGTTTGATGAACAGGTTGTTACGTCTCATATGGGTTTAAGACCCTTCTATTTAGGACTCAGAAGGGAGTACAAAACATAGTAGAAATAGCTTATCTCATCTAGGAAAAATACATAAATAATTAAAAATAATAGTTTGCTAAAATAGAAATGTTTAGGATTCTACAGTTAAAGATCAAGAGAAATAAAAAGCCTGTCATTAAAAACTGGGGGAAGGGGGATTTCTTGTTACCCTCACTCACATTTTTAGTGTATCTTATATGTTTTGTAACAATATCACAGGTCCTGGGGATTAGGAGTTGGACTTTCGAGGTTATTACTCAGCTGGTTACAACATGAATTACATGAGCCACACAATTCCCTGGGGTTCTGCTTATCAAATTTTTTCAGCACTTACAGGAAAGAGGATATTACTTAACTGGAGTATCCATGGTGATAGGGGCACTGCGTGAAGAATCATAGTTTCATTGCTCAGGACTCCTGTCCCTGTCCCCTTCCATCATCATCATCATCATCATCATCATCATCATCAATCATCATTTCTTTACTTATAATCATTCTTCCCATTTTCCCTATTCATAGTGTTTGCCTGCACACCATGATCCTTCATCTGAAAACAAAGCTGGTTTCAACTTTTTAGAATGCACTGAAAGATTGAAATCACAAAGGCCTAACCTGAAAGTTGACCCAAGGCCTTAAAAATGATGATCTTGAATAGGAAATAGGTTCCATCTAAGACTTTGAACAAGGCCCATAACCAATTATATCATCATCACCACCTCTGATACCACTATCACTATAATTGTTATTCCCATTTTCTATAAAACTGTTTGTTCTTTCCACAAAGTGGCTATTTATATTTGTGCTGCCCATTTTTACAGTTGTTAGGTGGTGCAGGTCAACAGATTCTAATTTATTTTCTGTTTTACTGATGGAAAATGAGGGCTCCATCCCTCCTCTCCCTCATCTGATTAAGAAAGCTTGGTCTCTTCTTTAAAGTCATAAAATTTGAAACCACACCAGCCTCTTTGAGCAGAATTGTCCCTCCCCAACCACCTGGACATATTATAAGCTTTGAATCATTCTCCTTTTCTGACTTTATCAAAGTACATCTGACTTGCTGAAGGGATTTTTCTGTTCTTAAAGGTTTTGACTATGGCATGAAAACTATGCATGCATCCTTGGTGTGTGTGTGTGTGTGTGTGTGTGTGTGTGTGTGTGTGTTTATCATCAGCTTCAACATCCACACCAATCTGTCATGTGTCCCTTTGCCTCTGTGAGGTGCCACATGCTACATGCCACATATTCTTAGTGCTGTGAGCATGATGTCATGTCTATGACTATCACCAGGGCGGGTCTTGGTATCTTGCATAGAGCTTTGGTGCAAGCTATCCAGCATAAAGATGTGCTGCTGTCTGCTGGCTTGGACACTGAGCTGTATGGAGCAAGGCTGCACAGTTTGTCCTAGCAGAGCCTCTGTATAAAGTTAGCACTCGGGGGTCAGAAGACCTGTAATTTATTGGAATTGGGTATAAGACAGTCTGAAAGAGACTCAGCATTTTCATCATGTAAGAATGTTCTGTTTCTTTAAAAATAATTTTTCTAACTCAGTGAAATCAAAAGTGAGGGCAGAATTGAAAATCCAGCGAGATTCCCCGAGAAACCTTTTACAGGCAGATGACAGCAGACAGGAAACCAGCATTAACCTACAACAGCACCTGCTCCTGAGGTAGTCCTTCTGCTCGTGGACCTAGAGTGCCCCCTTGTGGTCCAGACTCACCAGCATGTAGGTTTATATCCAGACTTGGAGAATTCCGCTCACTGTGTGTCTTACACAATAATGCTGGCTATATTCTTGGCTCTCAAGCTTTTCATTTCCAAATATATTGTGTTGTTATCAGTATCTATAGAAATGGTAAACCTGACCTTCACTTAGGTGCCATATTCTGAGTATTTTCATCAGGATTAATTCACTAATCAACTCCAGCTCCTTCCCTGGAGTCTGGATGACCCAACTCATCCAGTAGTCACTGAAGGGGATTCCACAGGCCAGACAAGGACATCTCAGAGGTCAAGACATCAGGCCAGTAAACTGTCACCCATCCCCTAATTATCTCACTCATATCCACTATATATATCTCACTACATACTCAGTGACTCTTGCTGTACATAAAATACCTCTGAAAATAGCAACAAGAAAAGCCCAGCCAAGCTCAAACAAGTTTGTGTTCTGTTATGACCAAGGATTGGAAACACCTGAGAATCCTGGCTGGACTCCTGTCCCAGAGCTGCAGCACAAGGGTTGGATGGCTCTTCTTACATAGAAGGGACTTGTTTTCATGACCTGCTACTATATATTGATCTTTGAGTTGGTACAGTGAAATAAAGAACATAGTCCTAATGTGTTACTTATCTAAAATTTCATGTCTGTTAAGAATTAGTCTCTACTTTTGAGCTTGTACTCTCCACAGTGACATAACTCCCCAGAACATGGGTATATTATCTAAGAACATAAATTTTTATAAAAGAGAGGCATTTAAAATGAGAGATGCCTTCAAAAATCACTGGATATGAACATACCAAGATAATTCTATACTTATGACCAGAGGAAGAAATAAAATTCAAGAGGTTTATGTTCAGGAAATGAGAAGTTGGATCTGACAATATTTCTCCTACAAAGTGATCAGAGTATGAACTAAGAACAGAGAGAGACCATAGAGCATGTGGACCCAGTGTTAGAAGATGTAGAACATCTGTGTGGATCATTGGGAGACACAAGCATAAATTAGAGGACAGTCCTCCAGGGTGATGTTCCTTTTGTGTAGTTTGGTAGTGAATATGCGGCAGCCTCTCTGACTCATTTTTGTTTTTATTTTCTAGACCCTGTAGTAAAAAGAGGCTCAAACATTGTGGATCCAGAAGAAACTCAGGCATGATTAGGTCTGCTGTGTTAAAGAAGCAGGTAGAGATAGTGGAGTAAGTATGCTGAAATTTAACAAATTTCATTATGGCAAACCTTTATGCAAACCATTAACAGAAAATGCCAGGTATAAATAAAATCATAACTAATGTGAAGACAATTATTATTATTTAACAAATGATTACAGGATGAATGAATTATTCAACATCCCATTATTAGACTGTTCATCATTGGCAGTTCGGCTTGATGCTCACCATCAGAATTTGTGCCTACATGGATGTGTGACATAGCTGTAATTAGGAAGCAAGACAGATACTATGCTGGGTCTCCTGATTCTTTGGTAATTACTTTAGAAGAACAATCCCCTCTTTCTCAAAGTCTTAATTCATGTCTGCATGGGACCTGTGGAACTATGTCACAATGACTGTGCATAACAGGCATCTACAGAACCTGAACCTGTCGTACTGATTTTATCCATGTGTGAAAAGGAAACAGGAACTCTGTGAATGGAGGTAAATTATCATGAATGGTGAAAGAAGTTCATCTGAGCTGACACATTCACTCTGGCCTCCAGATGTCCAAGAATAAATGTGTGTAGATGCTGCACCAGGTATGTTGTCATAGGAACATAGTACATGATGGATGTGGGTCTTCCTTTGTCAAGTGTGTCCACACACTGTTTCCTGCTGTGTAATGTCATTGGTATTGGCCTCCAGACAGGGACATTTTAAGGGCTGTGGTGTCAGGTGAGGAGACTCCCCTCACCTGAGAGGGGACTGAAATAATGCTGTGCTTTTGTTGACTGTGCTAGAAACAGAAAGACCTTGAGTTTGCTGCCACAATGTCAACTATGTGATGATTGGTCAGAGGTAAAGACATAGAAATTCACTCTTGCCTTTCATGTACTTTAACCCCAACCACAATTCCATTGTACAGAAATAGGGGAATGTTGTATAACTTGCCAGGAGACATGGATGTCCAAATTCACACAGCTGATCCTGATCAAAAATCCCTACCCAACACTTTCATGAAGTTCCCTCATTCAGAGGATGAGGAGACTCCCATTGTGTCCCCTGTACAGTCACAGCAAATAACAGGGGTCCTTTCTGGAGTGTCTTTCCTGCTTCATCCTCAGAGTGAATCTGGTCTCCAGGAACCTTATCCAAATTTCTGATATGCCTGTGGCAGCACCAATCCTCCTCTCAGATGTAGACTGTGTGTGAGGAAGACAGGAATTCCATAGACTTTTAACCTCTTCATCCCAGACCAACTGCCTTGTCATTCAAGATCTGTGACACTATGTCACTCTTACAATAATACATAACCATGTGCTGCGACTTCAAGCCATTGACCTGCAGATCGGGTGCTGACAGATTTGTACATGAGAAAGGCAAATCATTCTGAGATGCTCAGGGCACATGTTGGTTTCTCAGTGTTTGTGTTGATGCAGCTCATATGCTGCACACTCTCCTGGTGCCTATTGTATCCAGTTCATCCACTATCTGTTTATCTAGAAGCCTTATAGGAGATCTTCACTGAGGCCCCATGTTTCCTCACCTTGGCCCCAGACTGTACCAGCTGCACCTGGACATGGCAATGTAGAGAGGATTCTGGAGTGGGTGGAAATTTCCCTTGACTTCCATGGTCCTCTCCTAAGCCCAGGACTGGGGAGTTCCTTACCTGTAGTCACTGTCGTGGGGAAGCGGGCTTTGCAGCTCTAGTCCATGGTGAGATGCTGTGCTCTCAGGACCTTTTTAGTGGAGGTGTGTGTGGGGGTGATGCTCTAAGGATACAAACAAACTTACATTTAACCTAGTCTACTTCTTCTCAATTGAATATTCATGAGGCAGAGTGTTTCATAACTGAAGACTTGACTCAACCTTAAAGAAGACAGAGGACACAGGGACCATGTTCAGAGAGAGTTGGAGGGAACAAGTCTTAATCCATGTGTGAGAATATGTTTCCTCTGCAAGGACCCTGAAATCTGTGCAGGTATAACTTCTCCCAGTGAAGCACAAACCCCCACAAGACATACTGCTCATTGAGAATTCACCTTTGAGTGACACACAGACCACCTGAAGGTCTTATTCCTGGAATGAGTGTGTCTCTAAAATTCTGTACCTAATGGTGTAACTAAACTATCTCTGTGTTTAGCTGCTTACAATTCAAAAATAAGGAAACTCTACAAATACCCCCATTGACTGTTTCTCCTATCAAGTTTGTTAAGTTCCCTGATCAGATAGAATATTTACCATTACTTTATGTGAACACTTCTTTCAGATGTTTTGTTTTGTTTTGTTTTGTTTTTTTAATTTTATTGTTGTTGTATTACATCCATCCCCTTTTTGCTCCCCTCTGTACCCCCACCCACCCACCCATTCCCCCCAAAGTCAATCCCACCTGCTGTCCATGTCCATGGTTCCTTTATACTAGGTTCTTGTCTAAGCTGCTCCCCATCTTTGCCTCTACCTCTCCCTCCCCCCTACCCCGTTCCCCTGACCACTGAAGGCCTATTCCTTGTATTCATATACTTGGTTCTGTGTTGGTTGTTGTTAGTTT
>PVIW01015674.1:0-19015 GCA_004026585.1 Noctilio leporinus | reverse complement strand
CCACTTTTCAATTACATTGGCATTATCTCAGTTCACTTTCACATTCCTACCTTAGGACCACTGTACCCACCTTAGCCTAAAATGATACTTCTGCAACCAGTATCTGAAGGGTGAATCTATGTCTCCTTCAGACTGCTTCCATCTGCTTGGGAATTCTGACCAGCCCACCCCTCTCTCTGGATGCTTCCTGCTGAACCCTCTTTAGAACAATATGTCGATTATCTTGTTTATTTGCTAACTTGTTCCCCACCCCCTCCCTCCAGTGTTGGGAATAACCCTCATGAGGATGTTGTAGTCTGTCAGGAGCCTCACATTCTTAGAGGAATGTGCAGAACTTCAAGTATGGCAATGGAATAGGGGATACTATCTACTTGTAACATAAAATTAAGGTGAGAATAAGATTTTGAAAATACTGAGCTCACAGTAGGGTTGAGTTCCTCTCAACTGAAGTCATATTAAGTTTCTGCTGACTGTATGACACCTTTGGGGATATATCAAATAGGCAATTTGATGTATGGCTCTCGAACTTAAGGATGAAGTCAGATCTGGAAAGTTAAATTTGGTGGCATAAGTATCTATTACAGGGGTGTCAAACTCATTTTCCCCGGGGGCCACATCAGCCTCGAGGTTGCCTTCAAAGGGCCAAATGTCATATGAGGGCCATATGAATGTCACTACTCCTCAACAGTTAAGCGAGCCAGGGAGAAACCAGGTGCCGAGCAGGGTAAAACACAGTGGAGGGCTGGATTCGGCCCACAGGCATTGTGTTTGCTACCTGTGGTTCTAGATGATATTCAAAGCAGAGGACAGAATGAGGCGCCTCAAGGAAAGACAGCGGAGAAAGCTGAAGACCAGACCAACCTCACAGGCCTCTGAGCATTTCAAGGTGACACCAAAGAGAAAAAGCCAGAAAACGGATTGAGAAAGAGTGGTCAGTGGTATGGGAGATAAAAGAGAAGGCCAAAAGAAGACTAATTCAGGAATGCAGGAGTGGTCACTTGTGCCAAATGCTTCTCAGAGGTAAAGATGAGCTCAGAGAATTGATCATTGCATTTGGGACATTGGAGGTAATCCCTGATCTTTGATAAGAGCTATTTCAGCAGAGTGCTTATATTGGGGAGGAGGTGACAAGAGAATGGGAGGCAAGAATATGCAGATAGCAGCTATAATTGATTATTTTGAGGCCTATGGCAGCAAATGGGGCAAATTTTGGAGGATAATATAAGGTGAAGGGAAAGATTATGTTCAGTCTTCACTTATTCCTTCTTTGATGTTCTTCTTTATGCCGACCTGAGTTGCTGACCAGTATCATCCCCTTTTCTAAGCAAAATGCTACCCCCACACTAAAGAGACTGATGCACAAATACAGAAAATCACAACTGCTGGAGTCCACACCTCTGAGGGAAGCAATGACTGGGCAGGGAACCCTAATGTTCATGGACAAGTCTGAGGGAGAAGAAAATGCCAGGGGAACCCAGTTACACATGGGCCTCCACAGTTTTGTGCATTTACCCCCAGGAGCTTGGTCAGATCCTCACAGTAAATATCAAAGAAAAAATACCTTATACTTTTGGCAAGGAGGAGAGGAAATGGAACCATTCTGAAATATACCAGAGCACTCTATTTTATTTTATTATTTTACCTTCTTTTTCTTTTTTCATTACCATTTACTCTCTTCCACCTTTGCCCACCCCACCCCCACCCCTGCTGCAATCATCAAACTCTTGTTGTTGTTCTTGAGTTCCTTGTTTTTTTTCTTTTTTCCTCAGTCCTTCCACCTCTCCAACGCCCTGAGATCACTCTGTTCTTTAGGCCTGCCCTCAGAGAAACCGAGAAATACTGGTGAAGTTCACATTCCAGAAGTACAAGATCACTGAGAGACTGAGGACCACCTAATCACAGGACTTGAGAATGTCTTCTCTCCCTTTTACCTTGCCACCACATTACTGAAGGCCTATGAAAGGCAGTTCCTTTTACCCAGCAACTCCTGTCCAGTCCCCTGTCCCCTTCCTCAGGAAAGCTTTGCTTTATTTCATTGCCACAGTCTCTACCCATCCAATAAATATAGTATTTTACTGTACTGTTGCTGTCTGTAGACTGACATTCTTTAGTTTGGTTTTTAAATTAAGTAAATATCAACGGCGTATTCAGTCTCTGGAGGTTTGCACAGTTGAACTTGTGTTTATGCTGAAACGTCACTGCTGACCTGCAGTTCTATTGTGTTTTTGTAAAATGCCCATTTACTTTTCGAAATATTTTTAGTGCTTGTAAAAATAGTTTTTATAAAGTAGAGTTGATGCCCCCATTAATCTAGTATTTTAAATCTTGATGGGTTTCCCCCCATTGCCCTTCAGAAAGTTTGAGCTCACACCACCACTGACAAATGTGTAAAGGTGAACTGTTACCAATGTTCTTTTTTTAATGTAATTTTATTGTTGTTGTATTACATCCATCCCCTTTTTCTTCCCTCCTGTCCACTTCCCTACCCACCCACTCTCCACGAAAGTGAATCCCACTTGTTGTCCATGTCCATGGTTCCTCCATGCTAGTTCCTTGACTAAACTGCTACCCTTCTTTGCCCACTCTCGCCCCTCCCTGCTCCCAACCAATGCTCTTATTAATACTGAGTGTCAGAGCAGCCTCGCTGTGAGAGGTCACCTGGAGGCTGATGTGGGAGCAGGCAGCTGGTTTACTGGCAGTTGAGGGGGAAGGGCTGCTCCAGGACTGCCTATAGGGCCTATGGAACAGGGAGGAGAAGGAAGCAAGGGAATGGAAACTCCCCGCCCTTGCTGGCCTTAGGAGTGTTCCCACCACACAGGGCTTCTTCTGGAACATTTTTAAGCTTGCTGCGGGTCCAGGTGTTTTTGCAATGACTGATTAGGGTGTTGTCCTTTGGTCAGTATCACCGCACATCAGCAAGGCCTTTTCTCATGGAGACTCCCATGCATCTTATATTTCCAACCAGGTTTATTAATACATGCCAACCTGGTCGCCTCTATGGCCTGACACGAAGTATTATTGATCTTTTATTTACCTATTTTTTAATTTTATTTTTTAAAGATTTTACTTATTGTTTTTAGAGAGAGGGAAAAGGAGGGAGGCTGAGAGGGAGAGAGACATCTATGTGTGGTTGCCTTTCACCTGCCTCCAGCTACTGACCTGGCAGGAGACCTGGCTTATAACCTGGTTATGTGCCCTAGCTGGGGACTCGAACCAGCAACCTTTGGGGATACAGGCCTGATCTTTTATATTTTGGCATATCTGATTATTGCAAATGGTATCTCACCACCAGAGACATGGAAACAAGGAGGACATTGACAGTGAGATACCATTTCCAATGATCAGAATGGCTAAAATGTACAAGATCAAAGCCCTGGCTGGTGGCACAGTGGATAAGGCGCTGGCCTGCAAACCCAAAGGTTGCTGGTTCGATTCCCAGCCAGGGCTCATAACCAGGTTGCGAGCCAGGTATCCAGCCAGGTCTGTAGCTGGAGGCAGGTGAAAGACAACCATACATTGATGTCTCTCTCCCTCTCTGCTTCTCTATCTTCCTCTGTCTCTGGAAATAATAAATGAAAATCTTTAAAAAATTAAAAAAGTGCTATATCACTATTCTCTTTTAAAAATTCTCATTTCTTTTGCTAGGAGTATATTGATTACCATATTGAGATACTACTAATGTTAGGCTTGATTGACTGTACGAATTTTACACTCATTATGAAATCTTTTTAAAGTAAGTAGGTTCAATCAGTTAGCCATTAACAAGTATAGATTGGAGTGGTGTGTGTCTAATATGCTAGATAAGGTGGGGCAGTAAGAAAAGGCACCATTAGGCATGGACCCTCCTCAAAGGCAGTTGTAATCTATGCTGTGACAAGGCAGACGAAAAATTTTGGCATTGATTTTGCAATACCACTTCTAAAGCCTAGAACAGTGCCTGGCACATCATAGAGGCTCAGTAAATATTTGTTGAATGAATGAATTTATCCTAGAAATATACTGGCACACTCCTATTCACTCATTTGAAGAGATTTTATTGGCTTCACCACTGCCACATAACCATTTTTTTTTTAACCTAAAGTTTCAACTGAGTTTATTAAGCAATTCATGACTCTGGCAGCATCCCATCTAGCAACTAAATTGGTACTCCCTCCTCATCACCATTCTTGATTGTTTCGATGTCAAAGTAAATAATCCTGTTCTTTCTCTAGTCTTCCCAGCTCAGCAGCACAAATCTCCAAAGCAAAAATCTAGGAATCATGTTTCATTTCTCTCTCTCCTTCACTTCCTACCCCCAATCCCTGCTGGTCATAACTCCAAATACACCCAAAACCTGGTTATGTCTCTCCATGTCCATTCCTACCACAGTAGTACAAGCCACCATCATCTCTCAAAGAGCTTCCAAGCTGGACTTCCTATTTGTATTCTTGTCTTCCATTCCAGGTAATTTCCTGTATGACACCTAAGATGATTTTTTAAAAATCACTGCCACCCTGGCTGGTGTGGCTCAGTGGATTGAGTGCTGGTCGAAGAACTAAGTGGGTTGCTGGTTCTATTCCCAAGAAGGGTACATGCCCCGGTTGTGGACCAGGTCCCCCATTGGGAGCATGTGAGAGGCAACCACACATTGGTCTCTCTCTCTCTTTCTCTCTCTCTCTCTCTCTCTCTCCCCCTCTCTCTCTCTGTCTGTCTCTTTCTCTCTCTCCGTCTCTCTGTCTCTGTCCTTGTCTCTGTCTCTGTCTCTGTCCTCCTTCCCTTCTCTCTAAAAATAAAGAAAATCTTTTTAAAAATCACTGCCTGAAACATCTTGATGCCATCCTATTAAAATACTCCAGTAGCACTTAGAATAATATCCAAAGTTCTTTTTATTAACATTTAAAAATATAATTTATTGACTATGCTATTACTGTTGTCCCAGTTTTCCTACTTTGCTCCCCTCTTCCCAATACTTGCCTTCCATCTCCCCATCTCTCCAATAGTTCACGTCTATGGATTATGCGTATAAGTTTTTTGGCTTCTCCCTTTCCTTTACTGTTCTTAACATCTCCCTGTCTCTTTTGTTCCTACCAATTAAGCTTCTTAATCCCTGCACCTTTTTCCCCACACTCCCATCCCCCTTCGCAGTGATAATTCTCCAAATGATCTCCCTATCTGTGATTCTATTCCTGTTCAGTTTTATTTTATTTTATTTTATTTTTTGGTTACCATGGCCTGCTTACAAAGCTCTGAATGATCTTACTCTGCCTGCCTCTCCAGAGTCAACGCTGAACTCTCCTTAGTGCACCACTTTTCAATTACATTGGCATTATCTCAGTTCACTTTCACATTCCTACCTTAGGACCACTGTACCAACCTTAGCTTAAAATGATACTTCTGCAACCAGTATCTGAAGGGTGAACCCTCTTTAGAACAATACTGTCAATTATCTTGTTTATTTGCTAACTTGTTCCCCACCCCCTCCCTCCAGTGTTGGGAATAACCCTCATGAGGATGTTGTAGTCTGTCAGGAGCCTCACATTCTTAGAGGAATGTGCAGAACTTCAAGTATGGCAATGGAATAGGGGATACTATCTACTTGTAACATAAAATTAATGTGATAATATGATTTTGAAAACACAGGGCTCACAGTAGGGTAGAGTTCATCTCCACTGAAGCCATATTAAGTTTCCGTTGTCTGTATGACACCTTTGGGGATATATCAAATAGGCAATTCATTGCATGGCTCTCAAACTTAAGGATGAAGTCAGGTCTGTCAAACTCATTTTCACCAGGGGCCACATAAGCCTTGCAGTTGCCTTCAAAGGGCCGTATGTCATTTGAGGGCCATATGAATGTCACTACTCCTTAAAAGTTAAGCCAGCCGGGTAGAAACAAGGTGCCAAGCAGGGTAAAACACAGTGGAGGGCTGGATTCAGCCCACAGGCATTGTGTTTGCTACCTGTGGTTCTAGATGATATTCAATGCAGAGGACAGAATGAGGAGCCTCAAGGAAAGACAGTCGAGAAAGAAGAAGACCAGACCAACCCTTTAGATCTGTGAGCAATTCAAGGTGACACCGAAGAGGAAAAGGCAGGAAAACGAATTAAGAAAGAGTGGTCAGTGGTATGGAGATAAAAGAGAAGACCAAGAGAAGACTAATTCAGGAATGCAGGAGCGATCAGTTGTGCCAGAGGCCACATGACCATTTTTTTTTTTTTAACCTAAAGATTCAATTGAGTTTATTAAGCAATTCATGAATCAGGCAGCATCCCATCTAGCAACTAAATCGGTACTCCCTCCTCATCACCATTCTTGATTATTTCACTGTCAAAGTAAATAATCCTGTTCTTTCTCTAGTCTTCCCAGCTCAGCAGACCAAGTCTCCAAACCAAAAATCTAGGAATCATGTTTCATTTCTCTCTCTCCTTCACTTCCTACCCCCAATCCCTGTTGGTCATAACTCCAAATACACCAAAAATCTGAATATGTCTCCCCATGTCCATTCCTACCACAGTAGTACAAGCTCATTTCTCAATGAGCTTCCAAGCTGGACTTCCTACTTGTATTCTTGTCTTCCCTTCCAGGTAATTTCCTATATGGCAGCTAAGATGATTTTTAAAAAATCACGACCACCCTGGCTGATGTGGCTGAGTGGATTGAGTGTTGGTCTAAGAAATAAATGAGTTGCTGGTTCTATTCCCAACAAGGGCACATGGCCCGGTTGATGACCAGGTCCCCAGTTGGGAGCATGT
Organism: Noctilio leporinus; assembly: GCA_004026585.1. Taxonomy (NCBI): domain Eukaryota; kingdom Metazoa; phylum Chordata; class Mammalia; order Chiroptera; family Noctilionidae; genus Noctilio; species Noctilio leporinus. The sequence goes on along the minus strand of PVIW01015674.1, from coordinate 12,284 downwards.
GAGAGGCAACCCTGCATTGGTCTCTCTCTCTCTCTCTCTCCTCTCTCTCTTTCTCCCTCTCTGTCTCTCTCTCTGTCTCTTTCTCTCTCTCTATCTCTCTGTCTCTGTCTCTGTCTCTCTCTCTCTGTCTCTTTCTCTCTGTCTCTCTCTTTCCCTCTCTCTCTCCCTTTTCCCCTTCCCCTCTCTCTAAAAATAAAGAAAATATTTTTTTTAAATCACTGCTTGAAACATCTTGATGCCATCCTATGAAAATACTTCTGGAGCACTTAGAATCATATCCAAACTTCTTTTCATTAACATTTAAAAATATAATTTATTGACTATGCTGTTGCAGTTGTCCCAGTTTTCCCCCTTTGCTCCCCTCTTCCCAATACTTGCCTTCCATCTAGCCATCTCCCCAATAGTTCAAGTCCATGGGTCATGCATATGTTTTTTGGCTTCTCCCTTTCCGTTACTATTCTTTTTGTTGTTGTTGTTTTTAAGATCTTATTTATTATTTTTAGAGAGAGGGGCAAGGAGAGATCCTTTACTATTCTTAACATCTCCCTGTCTCTTTTGTTCCTACCAATTATGCTTCTTAATCCCTGCACCTTTCCCCCACTCTCCCATCCCCCTTTCTAGTGATAACCCTCCCAATGATCTCCCTATCTGTGATTCTGTTACTGTTCAGTTTGTGTTATTTTTTTTTAGATTACCATGGCCTGCTCACAAAGCTCTGAATGATCTTGCCCTGCCTACCTCTCCAGAGTCAACGCTGAACTCTCCTTAGCGCACCACTTTTCAATTACATTGGCATTATCTTAGTTCAGTTTCACATTCCTACCTTAGGACCACTGTACCCACCTTAGCCTAAAATGATATTTCTAAGAATCTAGTATAAAGAAGCCATGGACATGGACAACAGGTGGGATTGACTTTGCCGGGAATGGGTGGGTGGGGAGAGGGACAGAGGGGAGCAAAAAGGGAATGGATGTAATACAAAAACAATAAAATTTAAGAAAATAAAAATAAAATTGTATTTCTACAACCAATATCTGAAGGGTGAATTTCCGTCATCCTTCAGACTGCTTCCATCTGCTTGGGAATTCTGACTAGCCCACCCCTCTCTCTGGATGCTTCCTGCTGAACCCTCTTTAGAACAATACTGTCTATTATCTTGTTCCTTTGCTAACTTGTTCCCCACCTCCTCCCTGCAGTGTTAGGAATAATTCTCATGAGTATGTTGTATTCTGTCAGTAGCCTCACATTCTTAGAGGAATGGGCAGAACTTCAAGTATGGCAATGGAATAGGGGATACTATTCCATTTTACTCGTAACATAAAATTAATGTGACAATAAGCCCTGGCTGGTAGCACAGTGGATAAGGTGCCAGCTTGGGAACCCAAAGGTCACAGGTTCGATTCCTCAGCCAGGGCACATAACCAGGTTGCAAGTCAGAAGCATTGCTGGAGGCAGGTGAAAAGCAACCATAAATTAATGTCTCTCTCCCTCTCTGCCTCTATCCCTTCCCTTCTTTCTAAAAATAATGAAATAAAAAATCTTTTAAAAAATTAATGTGATAATATGATTTTGAAAACACAGGGCTCACAGTAGGGTAGAGTTCATCTCCACTGAAGCCATATTAAGTTTCCCTTGTCTGTATGACACCTTTGGGGATATATCAAATAGGCAATTTGATATATGGCTCTCAAACTCAAGGATGAAGTCAGATCCGGAAAGTTAAATTTGGTGGCATAAGTATCTATTACAGGGGTGTTAAACTCATTTTCACAAGGGGACACATCAGCCTCACGGTTGCCTTCAAAAGGCCAAATGTCATTTGAGGGCCATATGAGGGCCATATGAATGTCTCTACTCCTTAACAGGTAAGGGAGCCAGGTAGAAACCCGGTGCCGAGCAGGGTAAAGCACAGTGGAGGGCTGGATTCGGCCCACAGGCATTGTGTTTGCTACCTGTGGTTCTAGATCATATTCAAAGCACAGGACAGAATGAGGAGCACCAAGAAAGGCAGTAGAGATAGGAGAAGACCAGACCAACCCTACAGGCCTCTGAGCATTTCAAGGTGACACCGAAGAGGTAAAGTCAGAAAAATGAATTGAGAAAGAGTGGTCAGTGGTATGGGAGATAAAAGAGAAGGACAAGAGAAGACTAATTCAGGAATGCAGGAGTGATCACTTGTGCCAAATGCTGCTCAGAGGTAAAGATGAGCCCAGAGAATCTATCATTGCATTTGGGACATTGGAGGTAATCCCTGATCTTTGATAAGAGCTATTTCAGCAGAGTGCTCATATTGGGGAGGAGGTGACAAGAGAATGAGAGGCAAGAATATGGAGATAGCAACTATAGTTGATTATTTTGAGGCCTATGGCAGCAAATGGGGCAAATTGTGGAGGATAATATAAGGTGAAGGGAAAGATTTTCTTTAATCTTCACTTATTCCTTCTTTGATGTTCTTCTTTATGTCGATCTGAGTTACTGACCGGTATCATCCCCTTTTGTGAAATAACTTCTTTTAACATTTCTGGCAAGGCTCATCACAGGGCCAACTGATGCACAAATACAGAAAATCACAACTACTGGAGTCCACACCTCTGAGGGAAGCAATGACTGGGCAGGAAAACCTAATGTTTATGGACAAGTCTGAGGGAGAAGAAAATGCCAGGGGAACCCAGTTACACATGGGTCTCCACAGTTTTGTGCATTTACCCCCAGGAACTTGGTCAGATCCTCACAATAAATATCTAAGAAAAAAATCCCTTGTACTTTTGGCAAGGAGGAGAGGAAACGGAACCATTCTGAAATATACCAGAGCACTCTATTTTATTTTATTATTTTACCTTCTTTTTCTTTTTTCATTACCATTTACTCTCTTCCACCTTCGCCCACTCCACACCCACCCCTGCTGCAATCTTCACTCTGATGTTGTTGTTCTTGAGTTCCTTGTTTTTTTTCTTTTTTCCTCAGTCCTGCCACCTCTCCAACCCCCTGAGATCACTCTGTTCTTTAGGCCTGCCCTCAAGAGAAACGGAGAAATACTGGTGAAGTTCACATTCCAGAAGTACCAGATCACTGAGAGACTGAGGATCACCTAATCACAGGACTTGAGAATGTCTTCTCTCCCTTTTACCTTGCCACCACATTACTGAAGGCCTATGAAAGGCAGTTCCTTTTACCCAGCAACACCTGTCCCATCCCCTGTCCCCTTCCCCAGGAAAGCTTTGCTTTATTTCATTGCCACAGTCTCTACCCATCCAATAAATATAGTATTTTACTGTACTGTCATTGTCTGTAAGCTGACATTCTTTGGTTTTTATATTAAGTAAATATCAACCGTGTTATCATTCTCTGGAGGTTTGCACAGTTGAACCTGTGTTTATGCTGAAACGTCACTGCTGACTTGCAGTTACTTTGTTTTTGTAAAATGAACATTTATTTTTTAAAATATCTTTTAGTACCTTTAAAAACAGGTTTTTCAAAGTAGGGTTGATGCCCCATTAATTCTATATTTTAAATCTTGGTGGGTTTGGCCCCATTGCCCTTCAGAAAGGTCGAGCTCACACCGCCACTGACAAATGTGTAAAAGAGTTCAATTACCAATGTTCTTTTTTTTTTAAGTAATTTTATTGTTGTATTTCATCCATCCCCTTTTTCCTCCCCACTGTCCCCTTCCCCAACCACCCATTCCCCACCAAAGTCATTCCCACTTGTTGTCCATGTCCATGGTTCTTCCATGCTAGTTCCTTGACTAAACTGCTCCCCTTTTTCGCCTCCTCCTCCCCCATCCCCGCTCCCAACCAATGTTCTTATTAATACTGAGTGTCAGAGCAGCCTCGCTGTGAGAGGTCACCTGGAGGCCGATGTGGGAGCAGGTAACTGGTTTACTGGGGGTTGAGGGGGAAGGGCTGCTCCAGGACTGCCTATAGGGCCTATGGAACAGGGAGGAGAAGCAAGCAAGGGAATGGAAACTCCCCACCATTGCTGGCCTTAGGAGTGTTCCCACTACACAGGGCTTCTTCTGGAACATTATTCAGCTTGCTGCGGGTCCAGGTATTTTTGCGATGACTGATTAGGGCGTTGTCCTTTGGTCAGTATCACCGCACATAAGCAAGGGCTTTTCTCAAGGAGACTCCCATGCATCCTGTATTTACAACCAGATTCATTAATACATTCCAACCTGGTTGCCTGTATGCCCTGACACTTAGTATTATTGATCTTTTCTTTACTTATTTTTAATTTTATTTTTTAAAGATTTTATTTATTATTGTTAGAGAGAGGGGAAGGGAGGGAGGCAGAGAGGGAGAGAGACATCTATGTGTGGTTGCCTTTCACCTGCCTCCAGCTATGGACCTGGCTGGAGAGCTGGCTTGTAACCTGGTTATGTACCCTGGCTGGGGACTCGAACTAGCAACCTTTGGGGATACAGGCCTGATCTTTTACATTTTAGCCTATCCAATCATTTGGAAATGGTATCTCACCCCCAGAGACATGAAAACAAGGAGTATACTGACAATGAGTTACCATTTTCAATGATCGTATTGGCAAAAATTTATAAGATCAAAGCCCTGGCTGGTGGCAGAGTGGATAAGGCACCAGCCTACGAACCCAACAGTTGGTGGTTCAATTCCCAGACAGGGCACATAACCAGGTTGCAAGCCAGGCCTCCAGCTAGGTCTGTAGCTGGAGGCAGGTGAAAGACAACCATACATTGATGTCTCTCTCCCTCTCTGACTCTCTCCCTTCCTCTGTCTCTGGAAACAATAAATAAAAATCTTTAAAAAATAAAATAAGATAAAGAGCTATATCACTGTTCTTTCTAAAAAATTGTCATTCCTTTTGCTAGGAATATATTGATAACCATATTGAGATACTAGTAATGTTAGGCTTGATTTAATGTAGGTATTTTACACTCACTATGAAATCTGTTTAAAGTAATTAGGTTCAATCAATTAACCTTTAACAAGTATAGATTGGAGTGGTGTGTGTTTAATATGCTAGATAAGGTGGGGCAATAAGAAAAGGCAACATTAGGCATGGACCCTCCTCAAAGGCAGTTGTAATCTATGCTGTGACAAGGCAGAAAAAAATTGTGGTATTGATTCTGGAATACCAATTTTAAAGCCTAGAACAGTGCCTGGCACATCATAGAGGCTCAGTAAATATTTGTTGAATGAATGAATTTATCCTAGAAATATAGTGCACTCTCCTGTTCACTCATTTGAAGAGGTTTTATTGGCCTCACCACTGCCACATGACCTTTTTTTTTTTTTTTTTTTTTGACCTAAAGATTCAATTGACTTTATTAAGTAATTCATGAATCAGGCAGCATCCCATCTAGCAACTAAATGGGTACGCCCTCCTCATCACCATTCTTGATTATTTCACTATCAAAGTAAATAACCCTGTTCTTCCTCTAGTCTTTCCAGCTCAGCAGCCCAAGTCTCCAAACCAAAAATCTAGGAATCATGTTTCATTTCTCTCTCTCCTTCACTTCCTACCCCCAATCCCTGTTGGTCATAACTCCAAATACACCCAAAAATCTGAATATGTCTCCCCATGTCCATTCCTAGCACAGTAGTACAAGCCACCATCATCTCTTAAAGAGCTTCCAAGCTGGACTTCCTACTTGGATTCCTGTTTTCCCTTCCAGGTAATTTCCTATATGATAGATAAGATGATTTTTAAAAAATCACTGCCACCCTGGCTGGTGTGGCTCAGTGGATTGAGTGCTGGCCTAAGAACTAAAGGGATTGCTGGTTCTATTCCCAGCAAGGGCACAGGCCCCGGTTGTAGACCAGGTCCCCATTAGGAAGCCTATGAGAGGCCACCACACATTGGTCTCTCTCTCTCTCTCTCTCTCTCTCTCTCTCTCTCTCTCTCTGATTTTTCTCTCTCTGTCTCTCTCTTTCCCTCTGTCTCTCTCTTTTCCCCTTCCCCTCTCTCTAAAAATAAAGAAAATCTTTTGAAAAATCACTGCTTGAAACACCTTGATGCCATCCTATTAAAATATTCCAGTAGCACTTAAAATAATATCCAGACTTCTTTGTTTTTAACATTTAAAAATATAATTTATTGACTATGCTATTACAGTTGTCCCAGTTTTTCCCCTTTGCTTCCCTCTTCCCAATACTTGCCTTCCATCTAGCCACCTCCCCAAATAGTTCATGTCCTTGGGTCATGTATATAAGTTTTATAGCTTCTCCCTTTCCTTTACTATTCTTATAATCTCCCTTTCTCTTTTGTTCCTATCAATTATGCTTCTTAATCCCTGTGCCTTTTTCCCCGCTCTCCCATCCCCCTTCCTATTGATAACTCGCCCAATGATCTTCCTATCTGTGATTCTGTTCCTGTTCAGTTTGTTTTGTTTTGTTTTTGTTTTTTTTTTTTTGATTACCATGTCCTGCTCACAAAGCTCTGAATGATCTTGCCCTGCCTGCCTCTCCAGAGTCATCGCAGAACTCTCCTTAGCGCACCACTTTTCAATTACATTGGCATTATCTCAGTTCACTTTCACATTCCTACCTTAGGACCACTGTATGCACCTTTGCCTAAATGATACTTCTGCAACCAGTATCTGAAGGGTGGATCTCTGTCATCCTTCAGACTGCTTCCATCTGCTTGGGAACACTGACCAGCCCACCCCTCTCTCTGGATGCTTCCTGCTGAACCCTCTTTAGAACAATACTGTCGATTATCTTGTTTATTTGCCAACTTGTTCCCCAACCCCTCCCTCCGGTGTTGGGAATAACCCTCATGGGTATGTTGTATTCTGTCAGGAGCCTCACATTCTTAGAGGAATGTGCAGAACTTCAAGTATGGCAATGGAATAGGGGATACTATCTACTTGTAACATAAAATTAAGGTGATAATAAGATTTTGAAAACACAGGGCTCACAGTAGGGTTGAGTTCCTCTCAACTGAAGTCATATTAAGTTTCTGCTGCCTGTATGACACCTTTGGGGATATATCAAATAGGCAATTCGATGTTTGGCTCTCAAACTTAAGGATGAAGTCAGATCTGGAAAGTTAAATTTGGTGGCATAAGTATCTATTAGAGAGGTGTCAAACTCATTTTCACTGGAGGCCACATCAGCCTCGAGGTTGCCTTCAAAGGGCCAAATGTCATATGAGGGCCATATGAATGTCACTACTCCTCAACAGTTAAGCGAGCCAGGGAGAAACCAGGTGCCGAGCAGGGTAAAACACAGTGGAGGGCTGGATTCGGCCCACAGGCATTGTGTTTGCTACCTGTGGTTCTAGATGATATTCAAAGCAGAGGACAGAATGAGGAGCCTCAAGGAAAGACAGTAGAGAAAGCTGAAGACCAGACCAACCCTACAGGCCTCTGAGCATTTCAAGGTGACACCAAAGAGAAAAAGCCAGAAAACGGATTGAGAAAGAGTGGTCAGTGGTATGGGAGATAAAAGAGAAGGCCAAGAGAAGACTAATTCAGGAATGCAGGAGTGGTCACTTGTGCCAAATGCTTCTCAGAGGTAGAGATGAGCTCAGAGAATTGATCATTGCATTTGGGACATTGGAGGTAATCCTTGATCTTTGATAAGAGCTATTTCAGCAGAGTGCTCATATTGGGGAGGAGGTGACAAGAGAATGGGAGGCAAAAATATGCAGATAGCAGCTATAGTTGATTATTTTGAGGACTACGGCAGCAAATGGGGCAAATTTTGGAGGATAATATAAGGTGAAGGGAAAGATTTTGTTCAGTCTTAACTTATTCCTTCTTTGATGTTCTTCTTTATGCCAAATCTGAGTTGCTGACCAGTATCATCCCCTTTTCTAAAATAACTTCTTTTAACATTTCTGGCAAGGCTCTTCTCAGGGCAAAATGCTACCCCCACACTAAAGAGACTGATGCACAAATACAGAAAATCACAGCTACTGGAGTCCACACCTCTGAGGGAAGCAATGACTGGGCAGGGAAACCTAATGTTTATGGACAAGACTGAGGGAGAAGAAAATGCCAGGGGAACCCAGTTACACATGGGCCTCCACAGTTTTGTGCATTTACCCCCAGGAGCTTGGTCAGATCCTTACAGTAAATATCAAAGAAAAAATACCTTATACTTTTGTCAAGGAGGAGAGGAAATGGAACCATTCTGAAATATACCAGAGCACTCTATTTTATTTTCTTATTTTACCTTCTTTTTCTTTCTTTCATTACCATTTACTCTCTTCCACCTTTGCCCACCCCACCCCCACCCCTGCTGCAATCATCAAACTCTTGTTGTTGTTCTTGAGTTCCTTGTTTTTTTTCTTTTTTCCTCAGTCCTTCCACCTCTCCAACGCCCTGAGATCACTCTGTTCTTTAGGCCTGCCCTCAGAGAAACCGAGAAATACTGGTGGAGTTCACATTCCAGAAGTACAAGATCACTGAGAGACTGAGGACCACCTAATCACAGGACTTGAGAATGTCTTCTCTCCCTTTTACCTTGCCACCACATTACTGAAGGCCTATGAAAGGCAGTTCCTTTTACCCAGCAACTCCTGTCCAGTCCCCTGTCCCCTTCCTCAGGAAAGCTTTGCTTTATTTCATTGCCACAGTCTCTACCCATCCAATAAAGGTAGTATTTTACTGTACTGTTGTTGTCTGTAGACTGACATTCTTTAGTTTGGTTTTTATTTTATTTTATTTTATTTTATTTTATTTTTATTGTTGTTGTATTATATCCATCCCCTTTTTGCTCCCCTCTGTCCCCCCACCCACCCACCCATTCCCCCCAAAGTCAATCCCACCTGTTGTCCATGTCCATGGTTCCTTTATACTAGGTTCTTGTCTAAGCTGCTCCCCTTCTTTCCCTCTGCCTCCCCCCTCCCCCCAACCCCTTTCCCCCTGACCACCAGTTTGGTTTTTAAATTAAGTAAATATCAACCGTGTTATCATTCTCTGGAGGTTTGCACAGTTGAACCTGTGTTTATGCTGAAACGTCACTGACTTGCAGTTACTTTGTGTTTTTGTCAAATGCCCATTTCTTTTTAAAAATATCTCTTAGTACTTTTAAAAATCGGTTTTATAAAGTAGAAGTGATGCCCCATTAATCCTGTATTTTAAATCTTGATGGGTTTGGCCCAATTACCCTTTAGAAATGTCGAGCTCACACCAGCACTGAAAAATGTGTAAAAGTGTTCAGTTACCAATGTTCTTTTTTTTTAATGTAATTTTATTGTTATTGTATTACATCCAACCCCTTTTTCCTTCCCTCTGTCCCCTTCCCTACCCACCCATTCCCCACCAAAGTCATTCCCACTTGTTGTCCATGTACATGGTTCTTCCATGCTAGTTCTTTGACTAAACTGCTCCCCTCTTTCGCCTCCTCCCCCATCCCCGCCCCTAACCAATGTTCTTATTAATACTGAATGTCAGAGCAGCCTCGCTGTGAGAGGTCACCTGGAGGCCAATGTGGGAGCAGGCAATGGGTTTACTAGGGGTTGTGGGGGAAGGGCTGCTCCAGGACTGCCTTCAGGGCCTATGGAACAGGGAGGAGAAGCAAGCAAGCAATGGAAAAACTCCCCACCCTTGCTGGCCTTAGGAGTGTCCCCACCACACAGGGCTTCTTCTGGAAGATTTTTAAGCTTGCTGCGGGTCCAGGTGTTTTTGCGATGACTGAATAGGGCATTGTCCTTTGGTCAGTATCACCGCACATCAGCAAGGCCTTTTCTCAAGGAGACTCCCATGCATCCTGTATTTCTAACCAGATTTATTAATACATTCCAACGTGGTTGCCTCTATGCCCTGACACTAAGTATTATTGATCTTTTCTTTACTTATTTTTTATTTTATTTTTTAAAGATTTTATTTATTATTTTTAGAGAGAGGGGAAGGGAGGGAGGGAGAGAGGGAGAGAGACATCTATGTGAGATTGCCTTTCACCTGCCTCCAGCTATGGACCTGGCTGGAGACCTCGCTTGCAACCTGGTTATGTGCCCTGGCTTGGGACTCGAACCAGCGACCTTTGGGTTTGCAGGCCTGATCTTTTACATGTTAGCCTATTCGATCATTGAAAATGGTATCTCACTGTCAGTCTCCTCCTTGTTTCCATGTCTCTGGTGGCGAGATACCATTTTCAATGATCAAATTGGCTAAAATGTAGAAGATCATAGCCCTTGCTGGTGGCACAGTGGATAGGCCTGCAAACCCAAAGGTCGCTGGATGGATTCCCAGCCAGGGCAGATTACCAATTTACAAGCCAGGTCTCCAGTCAGCTCGGTAGCTAGAGGCAGGTGAAAGGCAACCATATATTGATGTGTCTCTCCCTCTCTGCCTCTCTCCCTTCCCGTCTCTAAAAATAATAAATAACATCTTTTAAAATAATAAAAATAAAATAATGAAATAGAAGTCATTTTAAAAATCAATAATACTTAGTATTGATAAAAATATGGGGAACCTGTACGCTTTTACACATTTGTCAGTGGTGGTGTGAGTTCAACATTTCTGAAGGGCAGTTGGGCCAAATCCATCAAGATTTAAAATACAGGATTATGGGGCTGACTGATGGTGACCAGAGAGGTTGGGGGAGGGGAAGAGGGGGACAAATAAGGGCAAGGGTTTAGTCAAGGAACTTGTATGAATGACCTATGGGCGTGGAGAACAAGGTGGGATGGGTTGGGTGAGGCAGGGGAGACTAATGGGGAAAAAAAAACACAAATGTAATACAACAATAATACATTAATTTAAAAAAGACAATACGAAACAAACTTGAATTAAAGTACCTTCAGAAACAAAAAGAAAATGGCATTTCATTTACATTTGCATTCCTCAATAACTAGGAAGGTAAGCAGCCATTGAAATGTTTACTTACTCTTTGCATTTCTTTGGCTTGCATTCGGTTATTCATAGAGGTTGTCAAGTATTTATTGGTTTGTTTGCCTTAATGATTTATAGAAGTTCTTTTATATTGTAGATAGTAACCATTTGTTATAGGTACTGCAAGAAATTTCTTTCAGCCTGCCTTTTTCCTTGTAACTTTATTTTGGTTTAAGGCACACAAATTTTCCCTGTGTCAATTGGTAAATCTTTCTCTTTATAACCCCTGAGTTTTATGTCATGCTTAGAAAGATCCTCCCCAAAACAGTATTATACTTATTGTAATATATTTACCATACATGTGTTTCTATATATTCATTTTGTAGTTTAAACTTTAATTTATAAGTTTATATCTTTAACCTTTATGTTATTTACCTTTGCAAAAAACAGAAGGAAAAACTCAGCTCAGTTTTAAACATGTTAAATTTGAGATGCCTGGTAGAGGAGAGATCTGGGCTACAGATGTTGATCAGTCATAATTATGTAGAAGCTATGGAAAACTCCCTTGGGGCTGGGATCATCAAAGGAAAGGTTACAGAATCAAAGAAGATGATTCCCCAGCCAGGGCACATAACAAGGCTGCAAACCAGGTCTCCAGTCAGGTCTGTGGCTGGAGGCAGGTGAAAAGCAACCATACATTGATGTCTCTCTCCCTCTCTGCCTCTCTCCCTTCCCCTCTTTCTAAAAATAATGAAATAAAATCTTAAAAAAAAAAAAAAGAATCAAAGAAGAGAGCTCAGAACAAGTTGATCTTTGAGGCAATCCAAGATTTTAAAATTTATCAAAGGAGATTGCAAAGAAGGAGCCAGTGAGGTCAAAAGAGAAACAGGAGTGAATGGTGCCATAAAAGAAGCCAAGAGGTATCATTGGCAATTATGTTTTCCTATACAGTTGTTTCCCTTTGAATTTTGCTAATATTTTCTTTAGCTGAACAGAAACTTTTCAATTTGATATAGTCCCATTTGTTGATTTGTTCTTTTATTTCCTTTGCCTTTGGTGAAGTATCAGTAAAAAATATTTCTGTGTAGGATATCCAAAAGTTTACTGCCTATATTTTTCTCCAGGACCTTTATGGTGGCACTGCTTATGTTTAAATCCTTTATCCATCTTGAGTTTATTCTGGTGTATGGTGTAAGTTGGTGGTCTAGTTTTATCTTTTTGCATGCTGCTGTCCAGTTCTCCCAACACCGTTTGTTGAAGAGACTGTTTTTACTCCATTTTATGTTCCTTAAAAAACTAAAAATGGAACTTTTGATCCAGCGATTCCATTACTTGGACTATACCCAAAGAATCCTGAAACACCAATTCATAAGAACCTATGTACACCTATGTTCATAGCAGCACTATTTACAATAGCTAAGTGCTGGAAACAGCCTAAGTGCCCATCAGTGGATGATTGGATCAAAAAACTTTGGTACATTTACACAATGGAATTCTATATAGCAGAAAGAAAGAAGGAACTTGTACC
>PVIW01015673.1:0-19016 GCA_004026585.1 Noctilio leporinus | reverse complement strand
GGTACTGGCATAAGAATAGACATATAGATCAATGGAACAGAATAGAGAGCCCAGAAATTAACCCAGGACTCTATGGTCAACTCATATTTGACAAAGGGGGAAGGAACATCCAATGGAGTCAAAACAGTCTCTTCAACAAATGGTGTTGGGAGAACTGGACAGCAACATGCAAAAAGATAAAACTAGACCACCAACTTACTATACACCAAAATAAACTCAAGATGGATAAAGGATTTAAACATAAGCAGTGCTACCATAAAGGTCCTGGAGAAAATTATAGGCAGTAAACTTTTGGATATCCTACGCAAAAATATGTTTACTGATACTTCACCAAGGGCAAAGGAAATCAAAGAACGAATCAACAAATGGGACTATATCAAATTGAAAAGTTTCTGTTCAGCTAAAGAAAATATCAGCAAAATTCAAAGGGAACCAACTGGATGGGAAAACATAATTGCCAATGAGACCTCAGACAAGGGTCTCATCTCCAAAATACATAAAGAACTAATGCGACTCAACACCAGGGAGACAGACAGCCCAATTAAAAAATGGGCAAAGGACCTGAACAGACAACTCACTGAGGAAGATATACAAAGGGCCCAGAGGCATATGAAAGAATGCTCAACATCACTAGTCATCATAGAGATGCAAATTAAAACCTCAATAAGATACCACCTCACACCTGTCAGAATGGCAATCGTCAGCAAATCAACAAACAACAAGTGCTGGCGAGGATGCGGGGCAAAGGGAGCCCTCATACACTGTTGGTGGGAATGTAGGCTTGTGCAGCCACTGTGGAAAACAGTATGGGGTTTCCTTAAAAAACTAAAAATGCTTTTTGATCCAGCAATTCCACTACTTGGACTATACCCAAAGAATCCTGAAACACCAATTCATAAGAACCTATGCACACCTATGTTCATAGCGGCACTATTTACAATAACCAAGTGCTGGATACAGCCTAAGTGCCCATCAGTGGATGATTGGATCCAAAAACTTTGGTACATTTACACAATGGAATTCTATATAGCAGCAAGAAAGAAGGAACTTGTACCCTTTGCAACAACATGGATGGAACTAGAGAGTATTATGCTTAGTGAAATAAGCCAGTCAGTGAAGGACAAATATCATATGATCTCACCCATTACGGGACAATAATGAACAAAGCTAACAACAAGCAAAACAGAGCCAAGTATATGAATACAAGGAATAGGCCTTCAGTGGTCAGGGGGAAAGGGGTTGGTGGGAGGGGGGCAGCAGAGGCAAGAAAGGGGAACAGCTTAGACAAGAACCTAGTATAAAGGAACCATGGACATGGACAACAGGTGGGATTGACTTTGGGGGGAATGGGTGGGTGGGGAGGAGGACAGAGAGGAGCAAAAAGGGGATGGATGTAATACAACAACAATAAAATTTTTAAAAAAATCTAACCATGCCTGCTATGAAAGAACATTTATTATATGTTTATGAATAAATACATGAAAGAATTTTAAAAAATTAATCAATGCTAAAAATGCTTACTAAAATAAAGGTATAGTAGATTTTAGCATTTTGTAGTCATTTTCATGTGTCCTTTTTCAAAATTTTTCTTTGAAAACATTTTTTTCAGAAAATTATTAGCCTAATAAGTTCTAAAATGAATTAATGCTTATTTGTTTTTTTGTAATTAGGTGTATGGCTGACATTTCATACCCAATCATGAAACAAAACAAATGTCATAACTCAGGCGTAAGACCTGGGCTCTGGGAACTCAGGTCTAATTTTAGCAAGCCCCTAATAAATCTGCTGCCCCCACAGTAATAGCTGGCACCAGTGTTGGCCTATGTTCTTTGAATATGTCTTTATCTGCAGAAAAGATATTAGCAACTTCTCTGACCTCAGAATCAACTATCCTCCTAATCAATCCCCCATACCACAGGCAGACCACTCTTCTCCAAGTGATGGCAGCCTGAGGGGAAGCAGCACCAACCACAGGAATTAATCTACCCTACCTGGTGGTGCTTAAGTCTGAGGGCTGATCACAAATTGATTAGATTAAGTATGAAGGAGACAGACAAAGTCAATGGATCTGTGGTAGTCTCCAACAGCCTGCCTAGGCCTAGACTAGAACATGATCTGACATCACCAGGGGTGGGTCCAAGAGGTAAAGAAAGTGCACCTCTACAACACTATACAAAACATGGTGGGCAAAGTGACTCTCAGTCAGTTAGCCAAAAGGAAGGACCCACCAAAGAGCAACACAACAACCAAAACCAAAATACAACTAGACAGCCCAAATAAATGGCATGAAGGGCATCCCAAGAACATCAAGTTCAGGAAATCAAGGACTACACAACTGAATCACACAGGTCTCCTATCACAGAAAGTCACACCAGGAACACAGGAAGTGAAAGCAGACCAATCTAAAAAGCAGAAACAAACAAAAAATGTCATCAAAAATGGGGAGAAAAAGAAACAAGAGCCCATTGAAAGGAAAGGAGGAATCTCCAGAAGATTGCTAAATGAAATAGAGGCAAGCAAACTATCAGACATGGAATTCAAATTAATGATTATAGAGAAGCTCAATGAGCTCAGTGAGCTCAAAGAAAACTATAGGCACCTCCAGGGGATCTGTGAAGAACTCCTGGGAAGCTACAAGGAACTTACTGAGAACTGTACTAGCATTAGATATGACATAGAAACAATCAATAAGAGCCAAGAGGAAATGAAGAATACAATTCTGAATTGAAGAACACAGTAGAAGGAATCAAGAGCTTGTACATGAAGCAAAGGATTGGATCAGTGAGCTGGAAGACAAGGTAGAAAAAAATTCCCAGAAAGTGCAACAGAATATAAAAAGGCTGAACAAGAATGAAGAGCTGCAGGACAACATGAAACCTATCATCAGGATACCAGAAGGAGAGGAAGAGGAGCAAGGGTTAGAAAACCTGTTGAAAAAAGCAACGGCAGAAAACTTCCCTAACTAGATGAGAGAAAAGGTCATGTGAACTCAGGAAGCACAGAGAGTACCAATGAAGATGAACCCAAAGAGACTCACCCCAGGACATATCAGAATTAAAATGGCAAATTTCAAAGACAAAGAGAGAATCCTAAAAGTAGCAAGAGAGAAATAGCTAATAACATACCAGGGAGCTATGATAAGGTTATCAGCTGATTTCTCAACAGAAACATTACAAGATAGAAAGAAATGGCAAAAAATATTCTAAGCAATGAAAAACAAAGACCTACACCAAGACTACTCTACCCAGCAAGGCTCTCATTCAAAATGGAACATGAAATAGGGAGTTTCCCAGAAAATAGAAGACTAAAAGAATACATCTCTACCTAACCAGCATTGCAAGAGATACTAAAGAGTCTGCTTTAAGAAGATGAAGAAATAGGCCCTGGCTGGTTGCACAGTGGATAAGGCACCAGCCTGCAAACCCAAAGGTCACTAGTTGGATTCCCAGCTAGGACACATAACCAGGTTGCAAGCCAGGTCTCCAGCCAGGTCCTTAGCTGAAGGCAGGTAAAAGGCAAACAAACATTGATGTCTCTCTCCCTCTCTGCCTCTCTCCCTTTCCCTTTCTCTAGAAATAATAAATGAAATCTTTAAAAAATATAAACCTATTGAGACTTAATTAAAAAAAAAAAAAAAGATGAAGAAATAGAGACTTTGGGCCAAAATGGAGGCCTAGGTAGACATGCTGCATCTCCCCCACAACTAGAAGAAATTTACATCTACCTCAATACTAAACACAAACAACACAGAAATTTCAGAAACTCAAACTACATGTAAGTGCAATAAATGAGGACATAAAGACATACTCATCTAGACAGGTAGGAGGAGCAGAGCCTGGGAGAAGAGCTGCAATGGCAACACCAGAGCTGAAGCTGTGGCAAAAAGCACAGTCATACATTTAAACCTGGGAAACCATCCCAAGTTCAGACAGCATAGCCCAGGAAAATTAGAGTCAGCAGCTGTAGTGCCAGTGGCATGGGCATTCAGGCTGTGGCAAAAAACACAGTCATACGTTTAAAGCTGGGAAGTGAGCCTGGGGCCCAACACCGCAGCCCTCAATTCCAGCACCAGGAGAAATAGAGCCATATTCTTTCTGACTGTGAAAACCAGTGGGGTTTGGGGCAGAGAAAGAAACTACCAGTCTCAATGGGCATGCAGCATTGTTTTCTCTTAGACCCCTCACCACATACAGCACCACAAAGTGGTGAAACTGGTCACCTCACATTGACAAATTCCTAAGGCTCCGCACCTTACAACACAACAAGTGCCACAGCACTACCTAAGATACAGAGGCAAACACAGAAAGCTGTCAAGTTGAGGAAACAGAGAAGTATGGCTCAAAAGGGAACAAATCAAGGTGCCAGTGGGAGGACTGAGTGATGAAGAGATAGCCAAACTAACAGGTGCAGAGTTCAAAATGCTGGTGATTAAGATACTCACAGACTTGACAGATATGCTTAAATACAACAAATGCGGAAAGGAACAAGTGAAGACTAGGCTATGTGAAAAAAAGAAAAATCCAGAAGAAAACAAGGGTGAAGGGAAGGAAACTGGGGTTCAAATCAGTGGTTTGGAATACAAGGAAGAAATAAACAATAAACCAGTACAGAAAGAGGAAACAAGAATTGGGGCGGGGGGATAAAAAGGAGAGGTGTAGGAACCTCTGGGATGACTTTAAACAGGCCAATATCCAAATCATAGGGTTGCCAAAAGCAGAGGAGGAACAGCAAGAATTGAAAACTTATTTGAAAAAATAATGAAAGAAAACTTTCCTAATTTGGTGAAGAAAATAACATACAAGTTCAAGAAAGCACAGAGAGTTCCAAACAGGCTAGACCCAAGGAGGACCACACCAAGACACATCATAATTAAAATGCTAAAGGTTAAAGATAAAGAGAGAATCTTAAAAACAACAAGAGAAAAAAAATTAGAGTTACCTATAAAGGGGTTCCTATAAGAATATCAGCAGATTTCTCAAAATAAACTTTTCAGGCAAGAAGGGCCTGACACTAGGTATTCAAAGTGATGAAAAGCAAAGGCCAACAACCAAGATTACTCTATCCAGCAAAGCTATCAGTTAGAATGGAAGGGCAGATAAAGTGCTTCCCAAACCAGGTAAAGCTAAAGGAGTTCATCACCACCAAGCCCATATCATGTGAAATGTTAAAGGGACTTACTTAAGAAAAAGAGGATCAAAATTACAAACACTAAAATGACAACAAACTCACAACTATCAACAACAGAATCTAAAAAATAAAAACAAAAGCTATGCAGACAATGAGAGAGGGAACAGAATCAAAGAGATGGGGAACATTTGTAGGGTAGTCAGCTGGGAAGGGAAGGGGAAGAGTGGGGGAAAGACACAGGGATTAAGAAGCATAGTTGGTGGGTACAGAATAGGCAAAGAGATGTTAAGAAAAATACAGGAAAAGGTAAAGCCAAATAACACACATACATGACCCATGGATATAAACTAAGTGGGGATGGGATTGCTGGAGGGAGGAGATTGCTGAGCAAAGGGGAGCAAAGGGAAAAGTTATTTAGATGAATATAACAAACAGCATAATCAATGAAAATTAATTAATTAATTTAAAAAGAAGATGAAATAGAGAGAACACATGTACAAAGGGGAAAAGGACAATGAATAAGTACCTATCAATAATATCCTTAAATGTAAATTGATTAAATACACCAATAAAAAACATAGGATAGGGCCCTGACTGGTGGCTCAGTGGATAAGGCGCCAGCCTGTGAACCCAAAGGTCGCTGGTTTGATTCCCAACCAAGGCACATAACCAGGTTGCAAGCCAGGTCTTCAGCCAGGTCTATAGCTGGAGGCAGGTAAAAGGCAACCATACATTGATGTTTCTCTGACTCTCTGTCTTCCCCTCTCTCTGGAAATAATAAATAATAAAGTCTTAAAAAAAACAACAACATAGGGTAGCTGAATAGGTAGAACCACATATATACTGCCCACAAGAGACCCACCTCAGAACAAAACATCTACAGACTGAAAGTAAAGGGATAGGAAAAAATTTTCAAACAAATGGACATGAAAACAAGAAGCTGAGGTTGCAATACTTTTATCAGACAAAATAATCATAACCATATGATCATATCAATAGATACTTTAAAAGCATTTGATAAAGCATAGCACCCACTTATGATAAAAATGCTCAGCAATATGGGAATAGAGGAGGATACCACAATATAATAAAGGCCATATATGAGAAGCCTGTAGCCAATATCATACTCAATGGACAAAAACTAAAAGCTAGCCCCTTAATATCAGGAACAAGATAAAGCTGTCCACTTTCTCCACTTCTGTTCAACATCATCTGGAAGTTCTAGCCATAACAATCAGACATGAAAAAGGAATCAAAGGCATCAAAATTGGAAAAGAGGAAGTAAAACTGTCCTTATTTGCAGATGACATAATAGTATACATAGAAAACCCTATAGGCTTCACCAAAAAACTAACCTACCTAATAAGTGATTTGGTAAAGTAGTGGGATACAAAGTTAATATCAAGAAATTGAAGGTGTTTTTGTATACCAACAATGAAATATCAAAGATAGCAACTAGAAAAATATAACAAAAAATCATTTACTATACCAAACAAGAAAAAAACTACCTAGTAATAAACTTAACCAAGGAGGTAAAAGATCTGTACTTTGAAAATGACAGAGCACTGAAGAACAAAATTAAGAAAGATATAAGTAAGTGGAAGCATATACCATGTTTATGGATGGAAAGAATGAACATCATTAAAATATCCATCCTACCCAAAGCAATTTATAGATTCAGTGCAATTCCTGTTAAAATACTAACAACATAAACATATTTCACAGATCTAGTACAAATATTTTAAACATTTATACAGAACAAGCAAAAAATGACCCCAAATAGTTTCAGGAATCTTGAGAAAGAAGAACAAAATAGGAGG
The DNA here is from genome assembly GCA_004026585.1 of Noctilio leporinus. Lineage (NCBI taxonomy): Eukaryota > Metazoa > Chordata > Mammalia > Chiroptera > Noctilionidae > Noctilio > Noctilio leporinus. The sequence goes on along the minus strand of PVIW01015673.1, from coordinate 12,069 downwards.
AATAACAATGCCAGGTATCAAACTATATTACAAAGCCATTATAATCAAAATAGTGTGGTACTGGCACAAGAACAGACATGCAGATCAATGGAACAGAATAGAGAGCCCAGAAATAAATTCAGGACTCTATGGACACATAATATTTGACAAAAGTGGAAGGAACACAAAATGGAGTCCAAATAGCCTCTTCAAAAAGTGGTATTGGGAGAATTGGACAGGAACATGCAAAAAAAAAGAAAAGAAAAGAAAAAGAAAAAGAAAACAGGCCACCAATTTAACCACATACACCAGAATAAACTCAAGATGGATTAAAGACTTAAACATAAACTGTGCCACCATAAAAGTCCTAGAGGAAAACATAGGCAGAAAAACGGCAGATATTCTGCACAGCAATATTTTCACTGGTATCTCTCCCAGGGTAAGGGAAATAAAGGAACAAATAAACAAATAGGACTGTATCAAACTGAAAAGGTTCTGCTCAGCTAAAGAAAACATCAGCAAAATGAAAAGGGAACCAATCATATGGGAAAACATATTTGCCAATGACACCTCAGATTAGGGTTTGATCTCCAAAATATATAAAGAACTTATATAACTTAACACCAAGGAGACAGCCCAATAAAAAAATTGACATATGAAACAATATTCAACATCACTAGCCATCAGAGAGATGAAAATTGAAACCATAATGAGATACCACCTAACACCTGTCAGAATGGCATCATCAACAAATCAACCAACTAGTGCCAGTGATAATGTGGAGAAAAGGGAACCCTAGTGCATGCTGGTGGGAATGCAGACTGGTGCAGCCACTATGGAATTTCCTCAAAACAACTAAAAATAGAACTGCCTTATGACCCAGTAATTCCACTGCTAGGATTATACCCAAAGAATCCTGAAACACCAATTCAGAAGAACCTATGCACCCCTATGTTCATAGCAGTGCTATTTACAATAGCCAAGTGCTGGAAACAGCCTAAATGCCCATCAGTGATGAATGGGTGGAAAAACTTTGCTACATTTACAGAATGGAATATGATGCAGCAGAAAGAAAGAAGTTACTCCCACCATTTTTAATAGCATGGATGCAACTGGAGAGTATCAAGCTTAGTGAAATAAGCCAGGTGGTGAATGACAAATACCATGTGATATCACCTAATACAGGAAATGAATGAACTAAAACAAACAAATGGGCAAAATAGAACCAGACGCATGGAAACAAGGAACAGACTTTCCACGTGCAGAGAAGAGAGGGGAGGAGGAGAGGGAGAATGAAGTAAAGAAGAGGACAAGTTTAGTCAAGGAATTGCATGGATGACCCATGGACACAGACAACATATGGGATTGACTGTGGAGAGGGGATAGGGAGGGTGGGGCAGGGGAGATCACTCAGGGGAAAATGGAATAAATGTAATACAACAACAATAAAATAAAGTTGAAGTATAAAAAAATACAAAATAAAATGTGAACACAAAATCTAAAGAGTAGATAATTGATTCAGAAGTTTATTTCAAAGGAATAGTAATTTGAAAACAATTTCTTTGCTGTGAGAGACAGCTATTATCTTCAAGCAAATTCAAAGATTATTTTATGCACATTTTAATTATATTGTGTACTAGTTGTGCTAGAATTTAATAAGCTGATAGTAACCTATGCAATATGCCTGCAGTTGAGATAATTTGTTTAAACCCAAGTTCAAAACTTTTATCTCACTTTGTTCTCTGAGACAAAAAGTGAGTTGTGTCATTTTATTTGAGACCTATGCTGTGAAATTATAAAGTAGAATTAAAGTATGTGATATGACTATTTTAATGAAGATGCTTACTGTCACTAGTAGAAAATCCAACCTAATTTTCTCTATTTTTCTTTAACATATTATTTTACAGAGAAAATAAGCCCCAGGTGGTGTACATCCAGAGTTGATCAATTCTTCAGGCCAAGGGCATCTCCAGGGAACCTCATACTACATTATGCATGTCAGCGCTCCTAAGATAGTAGTAGGATGCCTGCAGCAGTTTCAGGCTTTATATTCTCTCACCACAACTTCCAAAGGTAGAAGAAGACAACTGTTTTTCTTATAAGTCATCCCTGTGGACCAACACTTACACATTAGGAGGACCCTGGGGTTACAGCTGTAGGCTCAAACTATGAATCACCTTTTGTGGGTCACCTTTTACACAGTAGGGTTCCCTTTTCTTTTCATCTTTGCCAGCACTTGTTTATTGATTTGTTATTGGTGGCCATTCTGACAGGTGTGTGGTGATATCTCATTGTAATTTTAATTTGCATCTCTCTGATGGCTAGAGATGTTGAGCATTGTTTCATATATGCCTATGTATGTATGTCCTCCTTGGAGAAGTGTCTGTTTAAGTCCTTTGCCCATTTTTTAATTGGGTTGTCTGCCTCCCTTGTCTGAGGTATCATTGGCAAATATTTTCCCATTTAATTAGTTCCCATCTCATTTTGCTAATGTTTTCTTTACCTCAGCAGAAACTTTTCAGTTTGATGTAGTCCCATTTGTTCCCTTTGCCCTTGGAGAAGTGTTGGTGAAAATATTGCTGAGTGCGATATCTGAAATTTTACTGCCTATGTTTTCCTCTAGGATGTTTATGGTGGCACAGCTTATGTTTAAGTCCTTTGTTCATCTTGAGTTTATTATGGTGTATGGTGTGTTGGTGGTCTAGTTTTCTTTTTTTGCATGTCACTGTCCGGTTCTCCCAATACCACTTGTTGAAGAAGCTATTTTCACTCTATTTTATGTTCCTTCCCCCTTTGTCAAATATTAATTCACTATTGAGACCTGGGTTTATTTCTGGGCCCTCTATTCTGTTCCATTGATCTATATGTCTATTCTTATGCCAGTACCAGACTATTTTGATTAGTGGCCTTGTAGTATAAATTCACATTTTAAATGACTATAGATGAAATAAAAGAGCAGAACCCATCATCTTCTAACCACATTAGTTGCCTTTCTTTGAAACCTGTCCAACTCCCTTATATTATTAAAGTCTATGAAATATAGAACTATATACTGATTTACAATCACAGTTTCACAATGTTTTATGCAAGGATAAAAATGTTTTGATTTACTTTGCTAGTTTTTCATTATATATTTTTGTCAAGATTATCTCAATTGTTTGTTTTCAGTTTTTATTATCTCCTTAAACTTTTATTTAAAGTTTCTATTATATACAATATTTTAGTGTTTCTCAAGGTAAAAATATTAAATAAGATATATGTATTTTAAAAGTGTACTTTTGGCCCTGGCTGGTGGCACAGTGGATAAGGCACCACCTGCAAACCCAAAGGTCGCTGGTTGGATTCCCAGCCAGGGCACATAACAAGTTTGCAAGCCAGATCTCCAGCCAGGTCCATAGCAGGAGGCAGGTGAGAGGTAGCCATACATTGATATCTCTCCCTCTCTGCTTCTCTCCCTTTGTTTCTAAAAATAATAAAATAAAACATTTTTTTTAAAAAGTGTACTTTTTATTCTAACCCCATCAACCCTCATTTTGCCTCGCAGGTAACCTTTTTTTTTTAATTCTCCATTGTTTTGCCTTGGCTCCTGTGGCCCAGTAAATTGAGTGCCAGCCTTTGAACCAAAGGATTACAGGTTCAATTCCCAGTCAAGGCACATGTTTGGGCTTTGGGCCAGGTCTCCAATTGAGGGCGTATGAGACACACATTAATGTTTCTTTCCCTCTCTTTCTCTCTTCCTTCCTCTCTTTCTCAAAATAAATTTTAAAAATATATTTTTAAATTATTTAAAGTCTCCATTGTTTCTATTTAAAAATATGAGGGGAAAGAGAATAGGTGTAGCTATATATTCCTAGTCTCCCCTATTTTATTAAAAACATATACTGTGGCCCTGGCTGGTGGCACAGTGGATAAGGCACTGGCCTGCAAACCCAAAGGTCACTAGTTCAATTCCCAGCCAGGGCTCATAACCAGGTTGCAAGCCAAGTCTCCAGGCAGGTCCTTAGCTAGAGGTAGGTGAAAGGCATGCATTGATGTCTCTCTTCCTTTCTGCCTCTCTCCCTACTCCTCTCTCTAAAAATAATAAATAAAATTAAAAAAAAAAAAACAACAACAACATACACTGTATTCCATGCAAATTCTGCTGTTTCTTGTTTTGAACACAGTTTGGAGATTACTCCATTGCCAGCCAAGTACTCTTATTTTTATTCCAAATTGTTTGGATGTACACCAGTGGATTCATACATTCCCTCCTGTTTCCCAGCGCTGTCTCTGATTTATGATAAGATCGGATCTACACAGGACTTTCTTGTAATAGACACTGAGTTTGTTACACAACCTGGAGGGCTCAGAAGTGCATCTTTTCCACGAGGGTTGTGCTTTGTCCTGATGCCTCTGAGACCTACTTATGAAGGAGATTGCATCTCAAGGCAAAGAGTCAGCACAACACAGATTTTTATTTGAGAGACAGAAAAAGACTGAACTATCAAAGCCCAACATTAGTCTAATAAAGGGGAACTTCAAGAAGTACCCAGGTTTGTCCTGGCAGAGGAGCTCAGTTGGCTAGACTGTCATCCCAATACATCAAGGTTGTCCAGCTTGATCCTGGATCAGGGCACATATAAGAAGAAACCAATAAACACTTAAATAAGTGGAACAACAAAATGATGTATGTTTCTCTCTCTCTCTCTCTCTCTCTCTCTGTCTTCTTTTCTCCATCGCTAAAATCGATCATTTTAAAAACAATTCTAAATACTCAAGTCTTGATACTTTCTTTAAAAAAAAAGAGATAAAAATGTGATTATAACAATTTTGAAGGTATCACATCCTTACAAGTGACCAGCATTTCTTTCAGCTACCATCCCCTTTCTATGTCCAATTCCATGAAGGGGCTTGTGTCTTTGAGAAACAAATATGTAGAAGACTACCATTTATGGGTTCATCTCAAGCTTTCTCCTGGCTCAGGAAAATGTGCCTAATTACAAAATGCAGAAACCCCTTGAAGAAGCAGGGAAGGGAAGAAGGAAATCTTTCAGATCCCCATTTGACCAAAACTCAGGACTATAAATGAAAAGTATTATTGTGCTGAAATCCTCTCTCTTTTATTTCCACTTCTTGTCCTTGAGGCCATGTGAAGCAGATGATTTTCACACCATATTTAATTGAGGAAATTTTTATAAAGAAATGTGAGCAGGTGAATTCAGATGCACAAGTGACAGTAAGGGTTGAATCCAAAGGGACCAGAGGAGGAAGGAAGATAAGTAAGGCACTGTAGTCAGTACTGGGGCTGCCAGGTCAAGGGCGGGGGCTGAGGAAGCCATCAGGGAGGACAAATTCTGGAGGGTCACTGATCCAGAAACTCTTTGTGGAATAAGAACTAAGCAGGAAATCTTTTCATGCTGCAAAGAAGAGAAGTGAGGACAGTAGATTCTTTCTTCCTCCAGTGTTACCATATTTGTCACTTCAGCTCAGGAGTCCTGCAGACAGAAGAGAGTGCTGTTTCAGATCCAGCCAACAAGCAACTTCCTTCCCCCAACCCCAGGGCCTCCTGTTACAGCTCTGAAGGAAGAAGAAGAAAAGCTCTTGGGTCACCCTGAGTCAAAGCTACTTTAGGGTCTCTTACTAAGCAGCAAGAAGCTTTAGTGTAAACTGCCTGACCAGAAGTCAGATCCAAAGTCTTTCCCACTATTTCTGTGTCCTGCCTTGTCAACTCTACATCCTGTTCTAGGGAAACTCAATATGACTCTAAAATATGATTAAAGAGCATTACCTGTTGGCTGAAGTCCCGAGTGTCCTGGGAAAGAGAAGAAAGATATACACCTCAAAGATATGAATGTAAATCTGTCCCCAAACACAATGTCCCCAGCTATAAAACACTTGACATTTCTCTAATTTCTCTAACATCACAACCCCACCTCACATGATACCAGAGTTGAGAGGAGAGCAGAAAACAGAAGCAGTGACCCATGAAGCTTCCATCACACAAATCCAGGGTAATTTTATTAACTGTAGTATCTGTTCCTTCATTTATCTCAGGATCTTGACCCAAATCCCTGTGCATGTTAATTCTTCTCTTACCCCTATAAGCCATAGTTCCCTATGATCAACCATAAGTAACCATGAACTATTTTTATTTCTGAATTGCCAAGAAATCTGAGGTTGAGTAAGGAAGGAAAGGCTTTACACAGGGTCATTGACATACAGAAAACTGACCTGAGCAAAGTCATATTTCTTTTGCACACAGTCTATGGGGAACTTCAGCTGCCAACAGGTTCCTTACCTTTCTGGTTCCTGAAGTAGATGAACAGCCCCACCCCAAGGAAGAGCAGGCCCAGAACGAAGCCCCCGACTCCACTCAGCATCTTGCTCTGTGCAGATTCAGACTGTGCTTCTGAGAGAAGAAGCTAGTTTTAGTGATTTTTATCCCAAATCCAACTTCTCTGACTGAGACTAGGACTGAGAGCTGTGAGAGTAGGGAAGAAGGCTGCCCTAGAAGAACCAGAACACTTGGCCATTTCTGGAAAAGAGACTTAAAATCACACTGAGGAGATACAAGGTTTCATTGAAACATCACAGCCCTGACATAAGGCCACTACTTCAATATCTGATGGATGGTGAGCTTGGAGCTCAATAAGGTAGAGTCACTGTCTAGGGTGATAGCTAGTGGCCAGCAGAGCAGAGACTGAGCTCTCCCTATGTCAGGAAGGTCCCTGCATTGTAGAGGATGTACCTCTGCTGAGATCTCATTGGACAATTTAGACAACCACCCAGAAGTACCAGCCCAGCCCAAGACAGGAGACTGGTACCCAAGGCCAAGGACAAACATGACCCGTGACATCGTGGAAAAGTTCACAACAGGGACACCCCTCTTCTGACTACCATGAAAAATGGCCTCCCCAAGGACTTTATGTCTTCATAGACATCATCACAGGGCTACCCCCAGTGACCTGTGCTGAAGGAGGGAACATGAGCAAACAAAAATAAGGTGTGGGGAGAGGAGAACCCTGTCCCTCAGGGGTAAGCAAAGCTCCTGTGGTGGGTGAGGCATGAGTGAGGTCAGAACACTTCTCACTCCATTCCACGGTGATAGGGCTCGTATGGCTTGGGTGGTGAACTTGGCAGGTGTAGATCTCTCCACTCTGGGGAACTGTTTCCAGCATCACCAGGATCTGGAAGGTCCAGTCTCCATTCCGGATTAGGCCTGTGGAGACGACCCCAGCCTCCTCTTTCTGGCCGTTCCGCAGCCACCAGACTTCAATGTGGCCCGGATAGAAACCATTCACAGAGCAGACCAGGAGGTTGTGACGCTGCAGGCGCTGGGTCTTTGCAGGAAACACAGTCACTGTGGGCTCAGCTAGGAGAGAAAAAATAGGGGGAAACATGAGGAAGACAGAGGAAGGCTCTTTGGCTGGCTGCCTTTTGGCCTCCGGTCTACAGTCCTGGGCTCTAGTTCCTGGCAGGTCTCCCTCAGAGCTGGCCATGTGGCCTAGCAGGAGGTAGTGCCCTGGGCCTCAAATCTATCCCTACAGCATGCCCCCCTCTCCCAAGATTTGAGAAATGTTGAGGAAATTTGTGGGATTTTTTTCGTAACTTGAAACAGTTATTCACTGTTGAATTGAAGTGTTGACAAATCTTTGCAAGGCATATAGTGTATTATTAAAAGTGTGATTTCTGGAGCAGGGCTGCCTGAGTTTAAATCTAGGTTCTGCCTCTTATTGGTTGATCCTAGGAGAATTTTTACATTTCTTTACGCTGAGCTTTCTCACCTATACATAGGGATGATAATACTACCTTACCTCTTAAGGATATATGAGGGTCAATGGACCTAATGGCTGGAGTTTAGCCATCAGTATATATTAGCTATTATCCTTATTCATTTGGAGAGAAGATTATAATTCAAAGCAATGTGGATAAATTGAGGAACAGCTTGGGGGTATAAAGTCCTGAGAATACAACACTCACACCTGAGAACACCCCAGAAATTGTTCTAGCTGGGAAGCAGGAAAGACACAGGTGATCTGAGTCCCAGAAAAACATGGGTCCTGAAGGGGAGGGTAAGGAGCAAGGAAAGTTATTCATTTAAAAAGTACTTATCATTACATTCAGTTGAGTAATCCCTCTCCTTTTCAAAACAAGCATATCAAGAGTTGGAATTGTTGTCATTTTATAATTGTCTTTTTTAAGCTGACATTTTAGCTTAGGGCGGAGTCTGGGACTGATTAACATGTGTGCTTCCTGCCTGAGACCAAGCTCAATAAACACAATGGAAGAGGGGGGAGGGGTAGAGGGAGAACAGAGGAGGGGAGGGGAAGGGAGGAAAGAGAAAAATAAGAAGAGGAAAAGAAACCTAGGGAGAAACATTTTTAAAATACCATAGAATGGTAGATTTAAGATTGATAGTAACAATGAAACATCAGAGATAGAAACTAGAAAAAAATTCCATTTACTATAGCAACAAGAAAAATAAGCTACCCAGGAATAAGCTTAATCAAGGAGGTAAACGATCTGTACTGGGAACAGTGATATAACACTGAAGAAAGAAATTAAGGAAGATACAAATAAATGGAAGCATATACCATATTCATGGATGGGAAGAATTGACATCATTAAAATGTCCATACCACTCAAAGCAATTTATAGATTCAATGTAATCCCTATTAAAATACAAACAGCATATTTTACAGTCTAGAACAAATACTTCAAAAATTTATATAGAGCCAAAATGACCATGAATAGCCACAGCAATCTTGAGAAAGAAGAACAAAGTAGGAGGAATCATAATGTCAGATATCAAACTATATTACAAGGCCACTATAATCAAAACAGTATGGTACTGGCATAAGAATAGACATATAGATCAATGGAACAGAATAGAAAGCCCAGAAATAAACCAGGTCTCTATGGTCAATTAATGTTTGACAAAGAGGGAAGGAACATAAAATGGAGTGAAAATAGCCTCTTCAACAAGTGGTATTGGGAGAACTGGACAGTGACATGTAAAAAAATAAAATTAGACCACCAACATACACAATACACCAGAATAAACTCAAGATGGATAAAGGACTTAAACATAAGCCATGCCCCATAATAGTCTTAGGGGAAAGGATAGGCAGTAAAATTTCAGATATCTCAAGCAGCAATGTTTTCACCAATATTTTTCCTAGGGCAAAGGAAATAAAGGAACAAATAAACAAATGAGACTACATCAAACTGAAAAGTTTCTGCTGAGGTAAAGGAAACATCAGCAAAATGAAATGGGAACCAACTGTATGGGAAAACATATTTGCCAATGATACCTCAGACAAGGGTCTGATCTCCAAAATAGTATATAAAGAACTTATACAATTCGCCCTGGCTGGTAGCACAGTGGATAAGGTGCCAGCCTGCGAACCCAAAGGTTGCAGGTTTGATTCCCCAGCCAGGGCACATAATCAGGTTGCAAACCAGGTCTCCAGTCAGGTCTGTGGCTGGAGGCAGGTGAAAAGCAACCATACATTGACGTCTTTCTCCCTCTCTGCCTCTCTCCCTTCCCCTCTTTCTAAAAATAATAAAATAAAATATTAAAAAAAAAAAAAAAGAACTTATACAATTCAACGCTAAGAAGACAGACAATCCAATTAAAAAATGGGCAAAAGATCTAAAGAGACACATCTCTGAGGAGGACATACAAAGGGCCCATAGGCATAAGAAACAATGCTCAACATCACTAGCAATTGTAGAGATGCAAATGAAAACCACAAGAATATACCGCCTGACACCTCAGAATGGCCACCATTAACAAATCAACAAACAAGTGCTGGCAAGGATATGGAGAAAAGGGAACCCTGGTACACTGCTGATAGGAATGCAGACTGGTGTAGCCACTACATAAAACAGTATGGAATTTCCTCAAAAAACTAAAAATGGAACCACCTTCTTTTATTTATTTATTTATTTATTTATTTATTTATTTATAAAAGATTTTATTTATTATTTCCAGAGAGAGAGGGGAAGAGGGAGAGGCAGAGAGAAACATCAGTGTAAGGTTGCCTTTCAGCCTTTCACCTGCCTCCAGCTATGGATCTGGCTGGAGACCTGGCTTGCAGCCTGGTTATGTGCCCTGGCTGGGAATCAAACCAGCGACCTGTGGGTTTGCAGGCCGGCACCTTATCCACTGAGCCATCAGCCAAGGTGGAACTGCTTTCTTATCCAGCAATTCCACAGCTAAGATTATACCCAAAGAACCATAATTCAGAAGAGCCTATGCACCCCTATGTTCATAGTCGCACTATTTACATTAGCCAAGTGCTACAAACAGCCTAAGTGCCCATCAGTGGATGAATGGATCAAAAAACTGAGGTACATTTACACAATGGAGTACTACACAGCAGAAAGAAAGAAGGAATTCCTACCTTTTGCGACAGAATGGACGCACCTGGAGAGTTACTTAGTGAAATAAGCCAGGCAGTGAAAGACAAACACCATGTGATATCACCTAATACATGAAACTAATGAACAAAACAAACAAATGAGAAAAATTGAAACAAAGGCATGGAAACAAGGAACAGATTGACAATGGCCAGAGGGGAGTGGGGAGGGGGAAAAAGGGGAAAGGAGAAGAGTTTAGTCAAGGAAATACTATAAATGACCCATGGACATGGACAACATGTTGGGGATTGACTATGGGAGAGGGTATGCAGTGGGCAGGGGCAAGAGAGGGCAATGGGGGAAAAGTGGGACAACTGTAATTCAACAACTAATTAATTAAAAATAAATAAAAATAATAAAATTTCATTTTTGTTATAAAGAGAAAGAGAGAGTGAGAGAGAAAGGAAGGAAGGAAGGAAGGAAGGAAGGAAGGAAGGAAAGAAGGAAGGAAGGAAGGAAGGAAGGAAGGAAGGAAGGAAGGAAGGAAGGAAGGGAGGGAGGGAAAAAGAAAGAAAGAAAAAAAAAAGAAAGAAAGAAAATTCAGAAAAAGAGGTAAATCAAGAGTCTTGGTTTCCCAACTTCTTAACCCTTAACTAATTCTTCATGTCAAAGATCCTATGGTCTGATTTTTATTGAAATGTTGTCTAAAACTCCAGAGATTAAATGTTTTCTTTTATAGATGAAATGCTTTAAATTGTTATTTAAATATTGTTATTTTCCAAGTTAAAAAAAGATTGATAGTAAATCATTGCTAAGAACTTTGCAATACATTTCATTACAGTAAAGATGTTTAAATTCTTAACATGGAAAGTAAAAAATAGTAAGAAAATGCAAACAGGAACTGGAGAAACTGCTGAATCAGAGATTAGCAAAGTGTTCACCTTACTACATAGAGAATCCATAACATCCTGAGGAAAACAACAGGGCCCCTGGAGATTATAGACAATAGGTGATTCTTAGAGCAGGAACAACAATTTAGCCAATAAGTATGTGAAAGGATGTTGAAAAACCTTAGAAAGCAAAGAAGTAAAATTTAAAAAGAAATATATGCCCTGGCTGGTAGCACAGTAGATAAGGTGCCAGCCTGCAAACCCAAAGGTTGCTGGTTTGATTCCCCAGCCAGGTCACATAACCAGTTTGCAAGCCAGGCCTCCAGCCAGGTCCCCAGCTGGAGACAGGTGAAAGGCAACCATATATTGAAGTCTCTCTCCCTCTTTGCTTCTCTCCTTTCCTCTCTCTCTAAAAAGTAATTAATCTTTTAAAAAATTAAAAAGTAAAAAATACAAATTTTCAACTGAGTAATTGATAATATTGAAAAAATTAGAACATGAGGTAAATTGTCACAAGTATAAAATGATAATATGTAACTACTTAACTACTATTAGCATTATAAAAATAGTAACATCCACAATGTTAAGTAACAAAAACATAATTTAAAAGCCTAGTTTTACAATCATTTCAACTATGTAAAAATATCTAACTAAGAAAAAGAGAAAGCAAGAAAGACCTAAAAGAAGCCTCAGAAAGATCAGAGGCGCCACAGAGGCCGCCACCCTTAAAAATTAGCCTGTCCCTTCTTCTCCATAAAATGCTTGTGAGCAAACACATGACCCCACTCCAGGGGTTCGGGGTTGAGAAGGGGTTGGGCAGGACAGACTGTGACTCCCCGCCTCACGCCTCCCCAAC
>PVIW01015672.1:0-19022 GCA_004026585.1 Noctilio leporinus | reverse complement strand
GACAAAAACTGAAAGCTTTCCCCCTAAGATCAGGAATGAGACAAGGCTGTCCACTTTCTCCACTTCTATTCAACATTGTCTTGGAAGTTCTAGCTGTAGCAATCAGAGAAGAAAAATGAATCAAAGGTATCCAAATTGGAAAGGAGGAAGTCAAACTGTCATTATTTGCAGATAATATGATAGTATACATACAAAACCCGATTGGCTCCACCAACAACTTACTCAACCTAATAAGCAAATTTAGCAAAATAGCTGGGTATAAAGTCAATATCCAGAAATCAAAAGCATTTCTGTATACCAATAATGAAACAACAGAAATAGAAGCCAAAAAACAAATCCAATTTACCATAGCAACGAGAAAAATAAAGTACCTAGGAATAAACTTAACTAAGAAGGTAAAAGACCTGTACTCAGAAAACTCCAGAACAATGAAGAAAGAAATCAAGAAAGATACAAATAAATGGAAGCATATACCATGTTCATGGATGGAAAGAATTAACATCATTAAAATGTCCATACTACCCAAAGCAATTTACAGATTCAATGCAATCCCAATTAAAATACCAATGACAGACTTCACAGAAATAGAAAAAAATACTTCAAAAATTTATATGGAGCCAAAAATGCCCACGAATAGCCACAGCAATCTTGAGAAAGAACAAGGTAGGAGGAATCACAATCCCGGACTTCAAACAATACTACAAGGCTACTGTCATCAAAACAGCATGGTACTGGCATAAGAATAGACATATAGATCAATGGAACAGAATAGAGGGCCCAGAAATTAACCCAGGACTCTATGGTCAACTCATATTTGACAAAGGGGAAAGGAACATCAAATGGAGTAAAAACAGTCTCTTCAACAAACGGTGTTGGGAGAACTGGACAGCAACATGCAAAAAGATAAAACTAGACCACCAACTTACACCATACACCAAAATAAACTCAAGATGGATAAAAGATTTAAACATAAGCAGTGCCACCATAAAGGTCCTGGAGGAAAATACAGGCAGTAAATTTTTCGATATCCTACGCAGAAATATGTTTACTAATACTTCACCAAGGGCAAAGGAAATCAAAGAACAATTCAACAAATGGGACTATATCAAATTGGAAAGTTTCTGTTCAGCTAAAGAAAATATCAGCAAAATTCAAAGGGAACCAACTGTATGGGAAAACATAATTGCCAATGATACCTCAGACAAGGGTTTGATCTCCAAAATATGTAAAGAACTAATGTGACTCAACACCAGGGAGACAGCCCAATTAAAACATGGGCAAAGGGCCTGAACAGGCAACTCACTGAGGAAGATATACAAAGGGCCTAGAGGCATATGAAAGAATGCTCAACATCACTAGACATCAGAGAGATGCAAATTAAAACCTCAATAAGATACCACCTCACATCTGTCAGAATAGCCATCATCAACAATCAACAAACAACAAGTGTTGGCGAGGATGTGGGGCAAAGGGAGCCCTCATGCACTGTTGGTGGGAATGTAGGCTGGTGCAGCCACTGTGGAAAACAGTATGGGGTTTCCTTAAAAAAGTAAAAGTGGAACTACCTTTTGATCCAGTGATCCCACTACTTGGACTATACCCAAAGAATCCTGAAACACCAATTCATAAGAACCTATGCACACCTATGTTCATAGCAGCACTATTTGCAATAGCCAAGTGCTAGAAACAGCCTAAGTGCCCATCAGTGGATGACTGGATCAAAAAACTTTGGTACATTGACACAATGGAATTCTATATAGCAGAAAGAAAGAAGGAACTTGTACCCTTTGCAACAACATGAATGGAACTGGAGAGTATTATGCTTAGTGAAATAAGCCAGTCAGTGAAGGACAAATACCATACGATCTCACCCATTACAGAACAATAATGAACAAAACTAACAACAAGCAAAACAGAACCAAATATTTGAATACAGTGAATAGGGCTTCAGTGGTCAGGGGGAAGGGGATTAGGGGGAGGGGGGAGGCAGAGGCAAGGAACTGGAGCCGTTTAGACAAGAACGTAGTACAAAGGAACCATGGACATGGACAACAGGTGGGACTGACTTGGGGGTATGGATGGGTGGGGAGGGGGACAGAGGGGAGCAAAAAGGGGATGGATGTAATACAACAGCAATAAATTTTTTAAAAAATTTAGTATGTACTTTATAGTATATCACAACTTGAATTAACCACATTTTAAGTGACTACCATATTGAATGCTGCAGATTTAAAGACTAGAGAAAACTAAATCTTTTGGGAATGAAAATAAAGTTTGTTTATTTTATTTTTTTAGCTCCGTAGAAGTCTGCTTATTTTATTTTATTTTTTTAGCTCAGTAGAAGTCTGCTTATAACCAAGCAAATGTAGTTAGGATCTGGGAAAGATACTTTTGAAATGAGACTTTTTTCAGGGGTAAGAAATGGAAAAGGGGTATGGATGTAAGACAACAACAATTACATTAAATTTTAGAAAAAGAAGTGAAGGAAAGTAGACCAAAAATGTTTCTAATAGAAATTTTTAAAGGCAATTAATTAAATGATGTTATTAGACAGAGTCACAAGAGCAGAACATTTTTTTTCTAGTGTAATATAATTTAAAATATGTATGTGTGTGAATGTATTTGTGTACATATTTGGTAATATTGCAATTGATATTACTTGAATAGGTAATTTTTAAATGAATTAATGTACACATTTTGAAATAATGAAAAGAAAACTTTATATTAATATGATTTCAGAGGTTGTCAGAAGGCAAATATTAAATAGTGAATTGACTGGATGTGAAAAACAAGTACACATTGGTGGTTACAGAATGGACATGGTAATGTTAAGAATAATAGAGGAAATAGAGCAGCCAAAGAACTTATATGTATGAACTGAACTAAGAAGGACATTGCTGGAGGCAATGGGTAGATACTGGGTAGAGGAGGACAAAGAGGGAAAATTGAGACAACTGTAATAGCAAAATTAAGAAAATATATTTAAAAATTTATTAACATAGGCCTAGCAAATTTTTGTTGAGTTTACCTGTGGGAATTTTACCTTTTAACAGCTGCTATACTGTAGGTCTCCCGCCTGCCATCCACTTTTCCTGTGCAGCTCTGGCCTCTTATTTGCAGTTTCACTTTTTCTGTAGTTTGGAACCCTCAGTCAAGTGCAGTCTGAAAATATTAAATGGATACTTCCCAAAGAAAACAATTTGTAAGTTTTAAATTGTTTGTCACTCTAAGTGATAACATCTCCAGTTATCCTGCTTCACCCCCATCCAGAACATGCTATGACCTTTGTCTAGCATCTCCACACTGTGTAAATTCCACACCCTACCCACCTTGCAGTCACTCAGTAGCTGACTGGGTTACCAGCTTGACTATCACAGTATCACAGTGTTTGTGTTTGTCACCCTTATTTTACTTGATAGTGGCCCCAAAGCACAGGAGTAATGATGCTGGCAGGCAATTCAGATGTGCCAAAGAGAAGATGTTAAATGTATGTATGTACTATATATGCATGTATGTATGGGAAAATATAGTATATAAAAGGTTTGGTACTATCTGCAGTTTCAGGCATCCACTGGGATCTTGGGATACATGTCCCCAATATAGATAGGGGGGTCTGCTTTATTCAAACCAAATATCTACTCCAGAGGAAGTACCATCAAAAGTCTATAATGTCTGTTTCTCTGAAACTCCACAATGGCATCTTAATGTAGGGCTCCCATCTCATGTCTACTGTTCCCTGTCCCCTCTTCGCCTCTGCTCCAGCCCCACTGAGCCATCTTCCATGTATGCATGCTCTAAGTTTTCCCTCTTACTCTCTGTTACCCATCACCTTCCCCATCAACTATTTACCAGCTTATTATTGTTTATCCTAAATTCAGTCACTTCCTTTGGGAAACATTCACTGGCCATTCTAAGATTAGCTCAAGAATCTAAGCATTCTTATATAGAATTATTGTAGTAAGATGTAGCATGATGTTTATGATTAGCTAGTTACCCATCCATCACCTCCCTGGACTGCCAGCTGCTTGAGGCAAGGACTCTGTCTTCCTCAGATCTGTGTCTCCAGTAACAGTGCAGGATCTAGACCTCTTTTTCTGTCTGAGGGATGAATGCCCACATTGTGCTGGGAGCCACTGCTTCCTTAGCCTGAGCACACAGGTGCCACTCACTGGGCCTTCAGAGTAGCTGGGTGCCTGAATTTGGATCTAAAAAAGTTCAGAGGTAGGAACAGGGAGCAGGATTCTCCCTAAGCCAGCCCTATGTGGGTCCATGTGGATTTTGAACATTTATCATTACATTCCCTTTTATTTCTCTGATTATCCTCTACCCCATCCCATAAAACTCACTTGACACAGCCTGGCACATGGAAATGGAAGGTGGTTTTGCAGTTGGACTTGGTTTGGCATTTCAGAGTATTCTGTCCTGCTCATAAGAAGAACCGCATGAACACAAATGCTCTTCCTCTTGGACTCATAGAAAGGGATGAGCCTCCATGCACCAGAGAATAGTTGCCTATCTGAGGCTTAGTTTGCTTTTCCTCTAATTCTACTAAAAATTCATTACAATTAAGAATCCAAAGGATTAAGACAAAAATCAGTAAAAGAAAAGGGAACCATCCTTTGGTCCTGAGATAGCATGTGACAGCTGTTTAGCTCAGGGTTGTGCCAGCAAACTGATCAAATGCAAACCCCATCAACCCTATGCTTTCTTCAGGAAGGAAACCACAGTGCAGGCAATCTGGTCCCAGCCCTGGTGAAGCTAGAAGATCAGTGGTTCTTGGTCTTCAGCGTTCTTTAGAATATCTAGGAAGGCTTATTAGGAGCCTTATTGCTGGCCCCACCCCATAAACTCCTGATTCCAGAGGTCTGGGAAAGGGCTAGAAAACTGGCATTTCTGATAAGTTCTAAGGGGATGCTGATGTTGCTGGTCCAGAGGCCACACTTTGAGAAACTCTATTCTAGAAAAAGCAGAGGGTTGCAGTGTCAGTCATGGTGAGAAGGTGAAATGTCTGTGATCAAAAAGTAGGCTACCGACTCCTACTGTGGACAGACATGGGACATGTCCTCTCTCCTTCTCCACTGTCACGATGATGTGATACCCTTGGCTATCAGGACCCTGTCACCAAGGGGTCCAGCCAAGTTGTCAAAGCCAAGTTAATTAAATTTAAATTAGGAAATAGGCCTACACTTTCTGTTCCTTTGAGAGGTACAGAGGAAAAATGAAAATAAAGCAAGGCTTCAAAACCCAGAGAAGCCATAGTGAATTGTTAAAGCCCAGAAAGTTCTTAGGGAGGCTGGTCAAGACAGAAGTGGCCCTAATTGTGGAGCGTTTGTCCTTCCTGATGTTTTGGATACATTTCATTGTGAAGATTATAAAAATGAGTAAGACCTGACCCCTGGAGTTCTCAAGAGTTTACACTCCAGTGGAGGCTGACATAGAACACTATGCAAAGTAAGCAGAGAAAATCTGCTGTCCCAGAGACTTGGACAGTGCAAGGGCATCAGAACAGTGTAGGAAAGGGTTTACTCCAGCCCAGCAGTACATAGAAGAAAGAACTCAACTCCCACCAGCATTATTTAGGGCCTTTATGTGTATACTCATATTTAATTTAGTCCTCCAAACCACCCACCACGTCTGTGGGGTCAGCTGTCTAAGTATCTTATCAGGGTCCTAGTGTTCTGTAGCATGAGCCACTCTGTAATGTGTGAGGGTCACTGGGAGAAAGCAATGAGAGCCACTTAGCTAACTGAACATGAATATAAAATTGTATTATTCTTGGGAAGCCTTGAGCTCATGCAAAAATAAGCCACCCTAAATCTGCCTGAAAGGTTTACATATTTGACCATGACTTACAGGAGCTAAAGACAGAACAAAATGAAACCTCCCATCACAGCTTTACACAGTAACTCCCTCTCTCCAGCCCCCAACACAGCACCTGAGGCAAACCTTATCATCTTCTATTTCTGGGAACCAGCATACTCTCCTATGAGCTCTTGGGATACTCTGATGTCCCACACATGAACACCAGGACCCCTGGTCTTACTAGACATCTTTTTCCATGTTTAGCATTAGAAAGTGAGCAGACAACTTCCTCAACTTATAATAGGGCAAGGAGCAGGAAAAGGAGAGGTAGGCAAGGCCAGAGGGAGAGGGGTTATTCTGTGGCCTGAAATAATAGATGAGCAAGTGCAGGTTTGAGGGCTGGTACTGTGTTTATGCCTGGAGTGATCAAGAATTCAGACCCCTAATGTAGAGTGAGGACCTGAGAGTACTCTCCCCATTCTGGTCAAAAGCATCCCCTAAATACCCACTTCAAAAGTGAGGAAATGAGGCACAGAGATGGGAAGTGTATTTTGTTTTGTTTTGGTTTGTTTCCCAGTGATATAGCCTATCTGTCTCAGTCACTCTAATGCACTGCTTCCCAGGTAAATTGAGGACTCCTCAGCAGGCATAGTGTCTCAACTGAGATATGCTTATTGCCTTCATTGCGAATTCCCACTTTCCTTCCTAACCCCCAGAAAGTGCTACTCCAAAGTGAATAAGGAAATGACTGTGGTTGCCTAATGCCTGCTATGTCTCTGAGAAAATGTTGTGAAGCATATGACTTAAATTGCTTACTATATCTGTAAATATAAAAGGCACCCACATGCACACATGCACACATGGCACTCATCCATGCACACACAGATACCCACTTGCACACACCCATGTACATACATGCACACACAGGCACACACCATGTATACACAAGGCAGACACTCATATATGCATACAGGCACACATGCACAGACACCTACATACACACAGGTATGCGTATATGGGCACACAACTATGTATACACAAGGCACACACCCACATACACACAAGCACCCACAGGCACACATTCAATCAAGCATATGTTGGCTGGATTCTCACCTAGGTTTTTGAATCATGCATCAGGCCTCAGGCTCTGCCATGCTGTTCAGATTCTTTTATATTGAGTGTTTTTACCACTTCTAAAAGAAAGTACTCAAAACTTCCTTTGTCTGCTTGTTGCAGCCCTGCCTCATGCTTCTGCTTCCACCTGGAAGATCCTCATCAGTGTGTGTCTTCTCATCCTTTAAGCTACTGCTTTGAAGCATCACCTCCTCCAGGAAGCCTCCCTATCTCAATCTCAGGGGTGATGGTGTGCCCTCACCTTCACCCTGGCAGGGCTTGATCAACCTGAAACTCCTATTAATTTCTTAGAATTGCCTTTAACTCCGCCTCATTGAACCAGCCTAGACTTCATAAACTGCTGTCACAGTTAGAAGAATGAGGTGTCTCGCATATCCCTTTCAGCAGCAGCCCAGGATTTGTCAAAATCAAACCATTAAAATAGGGTCATTAAAAAAAAATACTTAAGGTGTTGAAGCAAACCATTTCCGGCCACAGAGTCAAATGTCTGCTCAGGTATAAATGATGCCAGATTTGGTTTAGGCTCACGGAAAATTTTTTATTCTGCAGGATTTTTAATTCTTTTTTAAATTTTTAAATTTATTTATTTATTTATTTATTTATTTATTTATTGCATTGGAGCTTGAGGGTGGTGGATGAGGGGAGAAAACACAGGAAATGTAAAGGATTCTGGAATTTGAAATGTATGGGAAAGACAAGTAACCTCCCTGAATCAAAGCAGAAAGTAGTGGCTGGAAGTTAAATTAAATGGACCACCTGCAGAAAATGGGGACCAGAGGAAAAACACCCCATTGGCACAAATAGAAACCACACATTTCTAAAAGCTTCCATCAGTGGATCGTTAAAACTTTGGTGCTGCAGGTCTCAGGTTTGGGTACTTTGGCAACGGTGGCAGGAAGAACGCCAAGGCTCATGCACTGGGCTGAACGCTCACTCTGCAGCTCCTGGCAGACACCTCACTCCCACCCACAAGAGCTGGTGAGTGTTCAGGAAGAAAAGCACTTGTGTCAAAGCAAAGGAAACCAGTTGCACTTCCATAGCAAGGCTCTGTGTACACGCAGGTTTATTTTCTGAGAGCCAAGAGTAATTTCCACACTAATGAAAACATCCTCAAGATGAAAGAGAAATGAGGCCACTGCACTGGCCACATCCATCTGCTAACAAAAATTATTTGTGCTTCATAGTTTATTACATGGCTTCTGTATTGAATTTACACTTTGGGGTGGATATTACCCTTATTTTATAAGTAAGGCAGATGAAGCTCAGTGAGTTTTAACCATTTTCTAATTCATTATAATCGACTGTAATAATGCTGACTATTTATTAAATACTGTCTATACCTGGACACTATGCTAAGAGCTTAATTTACATGATCTCATTTATTAATCACAAAATTGTCCTAGTTGGTTCTACCATCAGCAGGGGCAAGGATCCTGGCACCATGTGACTCCTATTTTATCTCTTGGGTGTCTTTTCCTGTCTGTGCTTATGATGAAAGCCCATGTCCTTGGTGCAGCACCCAAGGCTTTGTCCAGTTCCAGTGTCAGGCTCTTTCCTGCCTCATTGCCTTCACATATTTAGCTCTCCTCTCTCTCTCCATACACATCCACATACAAATATCACCTAATCACTACTCTTTCCTGGGTAATGTCTACTCATCCTTCATGTCTCAAAGTAAATACCACTTCTTTCAAGAGGTCTTTCCTGGCCCTCCTGTCTAAATCAGGTTTCTTTATTGCAAGTTCCCCCAATACCCTGTATTTTCCTCTGGAGCACTTACAGATTTGCAGTTCTTTATTCTTGTGCTTGGTGTTATCTTTCCCATCAGTTCTTTTAAGGCTAGGGACTGAGAGTCTTTTATTTAACCCCCTGAGGACATTTTCATGTGCTTTTTATAGAGAGAAAGGAAAAGAGAGAGAGAGAGAGAGAGAGAGAGAGAGAGAGAGAGAAGAGAGAGAGAGAGAGAGAGAGAGAGAGAGAGAGAGAGAGAGAGAGAGAGAAACATTGATGAGAGAGAAACATTAATTGGTTGCCTTGGTCTGCACCCAGACCTGGATTGTGCACATCTGGACGGGAGGTGGCAAGTGCTCAGACTGGGGATGAACCCACAACTTAGGCATGTGCCCCCACTGAGAATTGAACCTCCAGGCCTTCTGTCATGGGACAATGCTCTAAACACTGTGCCACATCAGCCAGGGCCAGAATTTAGAGCCTTTTGATCATTGCTGTATCCTAATTATGTAGCTACACCTGGCATAATACTAAGAGTTTAATAACTGTTAAAAAATAAACAAAAGCAACATTTTTAAATTTTTAAATTACAGTTGACATTCAATATTATATTAGTTTTAGGTGTATGGCATAGTGGCTGGACATTTATAAAACTTAAAAAGTGATTCCTTAATAAGGTGAAGGGATTAAGAAGTACAAATTGGTATGTACAATAGTCACAGGGATGTAGAAAGTATAGCACAGCAAATATAGTTAATGCATCATTTTGATGTATACTCTAAAAGTTGCAAAATATACATGGCATTTGCATTATTGGGACATATGTATCAGTACAGTAGCTCCCCCTTATCCTCAGGGGATAACTTTCAAGACCCCCAAGAGATACCTGAAACCACAGATAGTATCAAACCCTATATATACCAAGTATTTTTTCTATACATACATACCTGTAATAAAGTTTAATTTACAAATTAGTCACAGTAAGAGATTGACCACAAAAATTAATAAAATGGAACTTTATAACAATATACTGAAATACAATTATACGAATGTGTCTCTGTCCCTCTCTTCATGTTATACTATATGTACAGTGTGGAGAAGCTGGACAAAAGGATGATTCACATCCCAGGTGAAACAAAGCAGGACAGCTCAAGATCTCCTCATCTGCCTACTCATAATGGCATGCAATTTAAAGCATAGGAATTGTTTTATTTCTGGAATTTTCCATTTAAT
Organism: Noctilio leporinus; assembly: GCA_004026585.1. NCBI lineage: Eukaryota > Metazoa > Chordata > Mammalia > Chiroptera > Noctilionidae > Noctilio > Noctilio leporinus. Next base: position 9,122 of record PVIW01015672.1, on the reverse strand, counting down.
ATTTTGGAATGACAGTTTACTACAAATAACTAAAACTGTGGAGAACAAAACTATGGATAAGTGGGTCTTTCTCAACTTTTAGAATCTAAAATTTTTACAGTATAGGTTTTCTTTTACTTTTAAAATCAACTATAAACCCTGGCTGGTAGCACTGTGCTGGCCTGCGAACCCAAAGGTCGCTGGTTCGATTCCCCAGCCAGGGCACATAACCAGGTTGCAAGCCAGGTCTCCAGTCAGGTCCGTAGCTGGAGGCAGGTGAAATGCAACCATACATTGATGTTTCTCTCCCTCTCTGTCTCTCTCCCTTCCCCTTGCTCTAAAAATAATAAATAAAATCTTTTAAAAAATTAAAAAAATAAAAAATAAATAAAATTAACTATAGACAAAGCAGACACAGCTTTGTGGAGGTGGTGGGAAGTATATATTAATGGCCTTGACACAGAAAGAGGAAAGGTACAGCTGATGGAAGTTAAGTAATAGAAGTGTGGCCTTAAGAAGGTAATGGGACTATTTTTCATCTTACCAAGTGCAGTGTCAATATATACTGTCTGAAAGTAATATATTGAGAAGTAGGGGTTTAAATATATTATTTTAAAATTAAATACAACCAATAAAAAACAAATATAATAATATGCATGTCAAACATTGAAGAATGGTGGTGGAATCAATAAAGTGACTAAATATTCATCTTTCATATTAGGATGTCTATAGATACCAACTACATGAGTTAGATTTAATTAAAAGAGACATCAGCATTTTATCTACAGTTATGGAGTTACCAAAAAATAATTAAAAACTGAAGAAGTAAACAAAATTCTTCCTTGAAGAGTAGGACTTGGAAGAAATGGAATCCTTGGCTTTAATCAGAGGCTATTCTGTGCTATTTAAATGTTACTGTGTTAGTTTGGTTTCCCACAGAACTGGACCTTGAACCAAGACTTGAAGACAAGTTGTCCACTGGGCAGTGCAATGAATACCTGTAAGGGAGTGGGAAAAGTGATTCGGGGAGAAGGATAACCAATAAAAATTAGGTCAGTAAAGCAGCTCCCACAATGGACAACTAGAGCTAATTCCAGAGGGGAAACTAATAATAGCATAATCCAACCTCATACTTACTTTACCTGAGAAAAAAGGGAGCTGGGGGTATTTATACACCAGGCCCCAGCAGTCAGAGGCAGATGGTTCCTCCCAGGTGTCACTCAATTCCCAACACTCAGCAGAGCCCACTGTGTAGGAGAAGGCAGAGCAGCCTGACCAGTTCTGGAAAGAAGGCCCTCAGGCGCAGCAGCAATGCAGATGTTGTCAGTCAGCAGCCATTGGACCAGAAAGGATCAGGGACATAGGTGAGGCCCTGATGGTTATGCTACAGTAGCCATGTATGCATATTACTTTGAATCAGAAAATAACCAAAATAAAGCAGTAAAATGCATTTTAAAATTTCTTAGGTAACCCCACAAAGAAATGAGCAGTCTTAAGACATCAACTGCATACCAGAAACTGTGCTAAACAGATTTATTTATATTGTCTCATTTCAGTCTTATTATGACCCTGTTGTTGTGTATATAGTTATTTCTTTCAAGTAAGATGAAAGAAGAGCATGAGAGTTACAGGAGAACCAGAAGATGATGAGATTGTGGCAGGATATTCATTAGCAGCTGTGACTGGAGAACTGGTGCTACATGGATAGGGCTTGTCTATAGTACAGAGATCCCTCTGCCTGAAATGCTCTGCCAGTCACTGCTATTTCCCTACAGAGCTCATTCCTTTGTACCATTCAGATTTATGCTAAAAGCTCTTCTGCTCTGAAATATCTTGTCTAACCACGACATCTAAAAGAACCCATCCCAACCTTATACTTCCCCATGGACCTGCATCTGATTTGATATCTAATCTGCCTCTGTGCTACCCCTTGAGGGGAAGACTAATGTTTGGTCAAGATAAAAAACAGCCTGAGGAAACCAGGGAACAAATTTATTGTCTTCCTTCTAGCTAATATCTTTCCTGCCTCAGATTTCTCACTGGCTATATCCATCCAAAAAATAATGGGTGTGGGGCTCTATAGATGTAGTTCACTCTGAAATTAGGGATGGTGGTGGGTTGCTTGAAAGAATATCCCAGTTTCTACATTTCTGTGTATCTATACTTGTTGCAACTTGATTTTGCACCTTCTCCCATTCAAAAGTTGAGTTAATTTTCTCATTTCTTGAATCTGGACCAATTTGACTTGCTCTGTTTACAGGAATATGATGGAAATGATGTATCATTTCCAAGTCCAAGCCTCAGTAGGCTTCGTACACCCCTACATGCCCTTCCCAAGTCCAAGCCTCAGTAGGCTTCACATACTCCTACATGCTTTTGCAGAACACTGTTGCCACTTTGAGAGCTAGCTGACTTTGATAACCTTCTGGAAGACAGGAGACTCTGTGGAGCAGAGACCCACTCTCCCATTACAGGCCATCACAGATGAGCCAATTCCCAACTAACACAGCAACTAACTCACTACAATAGTGACAACAGCCAAAAATAGAATAACTGCCCATCTGAGCCCCGCTCAAACCACTGACCCTCAGAACTGTGTTAAAAAAAAAAAAAAATGTGTTGCTTTACACACTGGGTTTTGGGAAAGTTTGCTATTCAGCATTATAGTCCTAGATTGCTGACAGAGGGCCCTGGCACAGTACTCAAAGGATATCTGTTAAAATGAATGAATGGCCATTTTTTACTTTTTTATTTCCAACATAATTTTACAATATTTACTTTCACCTAATAAATATAAACATATTATGTTTCACCATGTATGGAACTGTTTTTGTGGGTGTTTAAAAGTTTTCTCACATTTTTAACAGTTGCAATGTGTTCCACCACTAAGATATGAAGACATTGCTTTGGGGTGTTGGGCAGTTTAGGTTTATTCCCTTCCTCCCTCCACGTTTACGCTGAGGTGATTACAGATGTTGTGAAAATAGATATATTTCTGAGGATGATGAATAAGAACTAAAGATAAGGAATTGACACTTGAGGCAGGCTTGTAGCTTAATATGTAGAGAGGGCAGAAAGAGAATATAGCCAAAAGAGAGAGACTGCTTTCAGATGTTCTCCCCTTTTATTTGTAATCTTGACTTATCTGGTGGCTGGACTAAAGAGAGTTTGCCTGTTGATTTCATTACTCACTACATTTTCAAAGGACCAAAACCATCTAGAGTCATGAACCTTATATTTGGACTAAGAGATCAAAGTGGAATAATTGAAGGGATGACATAAAAGCATCTTTGCCTCACTTATCTATAAGAAGTCTGAGTTAGCTTTTAACTGTGTAAGAAAAAGAGCTCAGAATTCACACTTTTCTGTTGGTCTTCACTTTAAATTCTGACACTTATGTAGAAGAATTCTCTTTCAGGCCTGGAGAGAGGTTGTGTCTGAATCAAGCCAAGATGTCTGGATGAAAAATGGAGCAATTTAGTCAATCACTCACATGCTAGGTCTCCATGCCAAACATCTGGACATTTGGAAGCACCTGGGCAATTAACCATGGTTCACTTTCTATTTAGAAATATTGGTGATTGTACAATCATCTTTCACTTAACTAAGGGGATACATTCTGAGAAAGGTGCCATTAGGTGATTTTCTCATGGTGTGAACATTACAGAGTTCACCTACAAAAACCTAGGTTGTATAGCCTATTATGTACCTGGACCATATGGTATAGCCTAGTGTCCCTGGACTACAAACATGTAGAGCACATTATGAAACTGAATACCATAGCTAATCATAATGCAGTAGTAACTATTTGTGTAACTAAACATATCTAAACATAGAAGAGGAACAGTAAAAATGTAACATAAAAGATAAAAATGGCTCACTTGTATAGGACACTTACCATGAAAGAAGCTTGAAGGAGTGGAAGTTGCTTTGGGTGAGTCAGTAAATGAGGGTGAGTAAATGTGAAGACTCAGGGTATTGCCATGCATGATTGCAGTCTCTATAAACACTGTATGCTTAGGCTACACTAAATGTATAAAACAATTTTTCTTCAATAATAAATTACTTAGTTTACTGTAATGTCTTTATACACTTAAATATTTTTAAACTTTTTGATTCTTTAGTCCTAACAGCCTAAAATATATACCCATTAACTATTTTCTTTATATATAAACCTATGTTTATTCTATTTTTAAAATGTTATACATGTATTTTACCTTATAAACTTTATTGTTAAAAATTAAAACACAAATACACACATTGGTCTAGGTCAGGATCATCAATATCACTGTCTTCCAAACTCTGTATCTTGTCCCACTGGAATGTCTTCAGGATAAATAACATGCATGGGGCCATCATCTCCTATGATAACTATGCCTTTTTCTGGAACACCTGCTAAAGGACTGGCCTGAAGCTCCTCTTGAGGGGTGTTACTATTTTCAGAAATATGTGCATGATGGTTTTCTTGGATTGTTTCTATTTTTCTTTTTTAAATCATAGGTTGCTAGTAAGCATAAAGTACACCATGAACATTCTTCTCTATGAATTAAAACCTTTCAGTATTGGGGTCTGTGCTTTCAAGCTTTTTATGCAGCTTGTTGAGGTCTGCAGAAACTTCTGTTAAACCCTTCACTGTGAATGTCCTCAGAGGTTCTTGTTTTTCTTCTCTCTTGCCTTTTCTTCAATTGTGCATTCCTGTACCAGTTCCTAGATCTCCTCATTAACCCATTTCTCAGGCACCATTTATAGGACTCCTGCATGGCATCCATATCCACACCCAGGTGAAAGTCATTTGTCATCTCAACACAGCCTTGCTAATCTTTGCTGTTTCCTCATCCTTGAGAAATCCTTTGAAGTAATAAATGAATCTCTTGAATGTATTTATCCAGTCATCTCTACACTACTTGGTGACACCTCCCAAGTCAAAGCAAGGTTCTTGATGCAATTGTAGATGTTACAATCCTTCTGGAATTGCCTCAGCATTTTCCTTAGTTGCAGCAATAACCTGGGCAAAGTTCCTCCTCAGATTGTAGTCCTTAAAAGCTGCTGTAACTTTTTGAACGATTAGTTGCATCAAAGAGGTGATGTTTGGGAAAAGAAATGCTACTTTGATATCAGGATAATGATCACCATTAAAAGGAAAATGTCCAGGAGCATTATCAACAATAAGCAAAATATTGCAAGGTATGTTTTCTCCAAAGGGTATTTTTTTCATTTTGTTGGCATAATAATTTAGGAAGGTATCCTGGAAAAGGAGCTGGGTCATCTGTGACTTCTTATTGCTAATGCAGGGCATTGGCAGTGTGTGCTTCCTGATATGCTTGGTGATCCTGGCATACTCACTGTGCCAGATCACAAAATGTTTCAATAGTCTATAAACTTGCCCAAAGAAAGACTGCTATTCTATCATTACAGTCCTTGAAACCTAGCATTGTCTTGGCCTTCTTATGGATGAGAGTCCTTTCAGGCATCAGTTCCAGAATAGGGATGTTTCATCCACATTGAATATTTGCCCTGGCAAGTCATTTTCCTCCACAGTCAGCTTATCTAGAGTTTACAAATATTCCTCAGCTGCCTTCACGTCAGCACTCATGACTCACATTATGTACTGAATATCAATTCTTGAATCATTTAACCCACCAAAGTTAGCAGCAAATTCAACATTGTAATATAGTTGGGTCCAGCCTCTTGTTTTAATATCATAGGCAGACTTTTTTACTTTGGCTATGACTGTCATTCTGCCAAGAGGGATACAATTCTGTGTGGGTATTCAATCCAGGCCACTGAAAGTTTATGTCTGACTTTGGACCTTCTTAAATTTTTGTTAGTTTCATTGAGTTTGGTGAAGCATTTCCTTACCTGCTTCTGTTACTTTGTTCTTGTTCTTCAAGATCGCAGTTACAATGCAATGGGACATGCCTGACTGATGAGCAATAATGACCACTGATTTTCCACTTTTGTAGGCCTTAATCACTTAACTTTGCTTCTGGGCCATTCCCTGAACATGACCTTTTACTAGCCACTCACTAAACATGACCTCTTACTGGCAACATTAACAGTGGATTGTCTATGTTTAGAGGCCATGATGAACAAAAGCAAGAGATTAAACCAAGCATAAGAGAAAATGATGTGATCATGGGACACAGTAAACCTAAGATATAGGAGGCTGCTGGCAGGGTAATGTGGCACAATGTGTTATAGAAAACTTTTTTAATAAGTAGAAAGAGTGCACTATAATAATGATAGCATGGGAAATACATAAATCAGTAACAGTAATTTACTATCAAGTATTATGTACTGCTTCATAATTATATATGTACTATACTTTTATATGTCTGGCAGCACAGTAGGTTTAACATGTAAGTGATGCATTGCACTATGACATCATTATCACTATGATGTTCCTAGGCAATACGAATTTTTCAGCCCCAAGAAAACATTATAAAACTGCTATTGTACATGTGCTAATTGTTGACCAAGATGTGGCCATGCAGGACACAGTGGTAGGCCCAAATAAAGACATGGAGAGGTTATAGGTCAATTCTCCAACCTCATGCCTGTGACTACATGCCATTCCTGCTAAAACGTTACACTTCAAAGAATTCCTATGCAATCTTCTGAACCTCTTATTTTACAGATAAAATGAAGCAATAAGGAAAGGGCAACCCAGCAATAGAGAGGGAAACCATCCTAAGAGCTCTGAAAGATGGTTACATTAGTTACTACTGTAGAAAAGTGACTGGTTTGCATTTCAAACAAGGCAAAAAGAACCATTGTTGTGTATGAGTGTGAGCAGGGCTGGGCACGGATTCTGCATTCTCTGTTATATCCTCTGGCAAGAATTCAGCTGGCCTCTTGCTTTCTCCAGTCAAACCCCGAAATGTACTACAGCCTTTGAACTAAAATGCTGCACACCCAACCCAAGACTCAAACAGCTCTGAAAATGTTCACCACTCAGCAGTTGATTTTAAATCGTTCTTGCCCTTGGGTATTTTAAATCATCTCCTCACCATCACCCTGGAACACATTAGACAACTTTATTGCCACATTCCTTGCCAATTTAATTTTTGTAAATCATATCCCAATGCTTTAGATTTCCCAGTGTAACTGAGAGATTTTTTTTCAAGTGAGTTGTTGAATCAGACAGTGGAGTCCAGAGCTCTGGAAGATCACTGCACTTCATTCTTAAAAGAAGCAGGAGTCACTAGTATCTTATTTCCCTGGCATGTTTGGTATATCTCTGGCTACCACTGATAATTACCATTACTATCATGATACTATGATATGGATGATTTTGTGGAATCCGAAATATTACATGTCCAATGTCAGCCCAAACATGAACAGAAGAATTGGCAGAGAGGAATCTGATGATTTATTCACTCTGACAGACCATTCAAATGAATTTAATTTTACTCCTAAGTTCACAGTAAATGCTCAATAAAAATCTCTCTTTAGTTTATACTTTTATTTCAAAATGTTTTTAATTATAAAAGTGATAGTAAACATGGTAAATACAGAATATGGAAAATGTTAAATACAGAAAAATTACCAACAAAAGGGAGCAAAACCTTTACCATCCAGTGATAAATACTGTGGCTTTTTGGTGTAATTACCTTAAATCAGTTGCTTTCTATGTGTGTGTGCATGTTTATATATATATATATATATATATATATATATATATATATATATATATTCAGTATAGTTAGAGCTTTATCCATGCCAGTAGGAATTCTTATTCAAAATGACTTTTTATGACTCAATATAAATGCATCACTCAGTCTTCTATTGTAAAAAATTTACGTTCATTTCAGTTTTTCCATTATAAGCAACAGTGTAGTAAATATTTTAGATAAATATTTCCATTTATTCATGATTATTTTAAGAAAAATTCTAAGTTTGTTAAGCTTATAAAGTATATATTCAGGATTTTTGATATGTAAGAACAAATCTATCAGAATATATAAGAAATGTTTGAGGACTGCTATCCCACACTGATTATTATCTTCTCTCCTTATTTATTTCTTTTAAAGATTGTATTTCTTTTTAGAGAGAAGAGAAGGGAGTGAGAAAGACAAGGGGAGAAACATTGATGTGCGGTTGTCTCTGGCACACCCGCAACTAGAGACCTGGTCAGCAGCCCAGGCACACACCCTGACTGGGAATCCAACTGGCCAGGCTTTGGTTCACAGGTGGATGCTCAGTCCACTGAGCCACACCAGTCAGTGCTAGCTTCTCTCTTTAATTACTCTCATTTGATGAGGCTGAAGTTTTTCATGTTTGGGAACATTTGTTTTTTATCTTTTGTATATTTTCTCTTTGTGCTCCTGATCTTCTATCACTGAGGCACTCATATTCATGTTGACTTTTAAGGACTGCTAAACAAGTCCATGAACAGCAACTTGACTGAGTAGAGAATTCTTGGGGTACATTCAATCTCCTTTGAAACCTGTTAACCTTGCTTCTTAGGCCTTTGGTGCATAATGTTGTAAATGTTGTCAACAGCCCAATTTTGTTTTTTCATTTTTTTTTTAATTTTATTGTTGTTGTATTACATCCAATCCCTTTTTGCTCCCCTCTGTCCCCCTCCCCACCCACCCATTCCACCCAAAGTCAATCCCACCTGTTGTCCATGTCCATGGTTCCTTTATACTAGGTTCTAGTCAAGCTGCTCCCCTTCTTTGCCTCTACCTCTCCCCTCCCCCCAACCCTGTTCCCCCTGACCACTGAAGGCCTATTCCTTGTATTCATATACTTGGTTCTGTTTTGCTTGTTGTTAGTTTTGCTCATTATTGTCCCGTGATGGGTGAGATCATATGATATTTGTCCTTCACTGACAGGCTTATTTCACTAAGCATAATACTCGCCAGTTCCATCCATGTTGTTGCAAAGGGTACAAGTTCCTTCTTTCTTTCTGCTATATAGAATTCCATTGTGTAAATACACCAAAGTTTTTTGATCCAATCATCCACTGATGGGCACTTAGGCTGTTTCCAGCACTTGGCTATTGTAAATAGTGCTGCTATGAACATAGGTGTGCATAGGTTCTTATGAATTGGTGTTTCAGGATTCTTTGGGTATAGTCCAAGTAGTGGAATTGCTGGATCAAAAGGCAGTTCCATTTTTAGTTTTTTAAGGAAACC
>PVIW01015671.1:0-19028 GCA_004026585.1 Noctilio leporinus | reverse complement strand
TCTGTTGAATAATCATTTGATAGCCTTATTGGAGCCCCTTTGTATGTTATTTGTCTTTTCTCTCTTGATGCTTTTAGGATTCTCTCTTTGTCTTTGAAATTTGCCATTTTAATAATAATGTGCCTTGGTGTTGGTCTGTTTGGGTTGATCCTCATTGGGACCCTCTGTGCTTCCTGAACTGGATTCATGTTTTCACTCACCATGTTAGGGAAATTTTCTATCATGACTTTTTTGAACAGGTTTTCCATTCCTTGTTTCTCTTCTCCTTCTGGTATCCCTATGATACGGATGTTGTTACGTTTCATGTTATCCTGCAGCTCTCTTAACCCCTCTTCAGTCTTGTTCAGCCTTTTTTGATTCTCTTGTACTGTCTTGGAGTATTTGTCTACATTATCCTCCAACTCGCTGATCCGGTCCTCTGCTTCCTCTAGTGTACTGTTGATTCCTTCTACTGTATTCTTCAATTCAGAAATTGTATTCTTCATTTCCTCCTGGCACTTATTGATAGTTTCCATGTCCTTTTTCATGCTGTTGTAGTTCTCAGTAAGTTCCTTGTAACACTTCCCTGGAGTTCTTTGTAATTTCCCTGGAGTTCTTTGTAATTCCCCTGGAGTTCTTTGTAATTTCCCTGGAGTTGTTTGTAGTTCTCCTGGAGTTGTTTATAGTTTTCTTTGATGTGGCTGAGCTCACTGAGCTTCTCTATCATCATTCTTTTGAATTCCTTATCTGATATTCCAGGTGCCTCTGTTTCATTTTGTGCTCTTTCTGGGGATTCTTCCTTTCCTTTTGGTGATGGACTGGTTCTTTTTTTCCCCATTTTCGGTGTCTGTTCTTGCTTGCTCTTATTTTATTTATTTTTTTTCTTTCCTTGGGTTAACCTGCTTTGCTTCCTTGCCTTAGTTGAGCACCCTTCTGTGATAGGATATTTGTGGAGTTCAATGTTGCCATCTCCCAGATTTTCTCCACTTGCTGTTCTTGGTGTGTCCTTTATTTGGGCTGTCTGATTGTATTCTGGGCCTGTGGGCTACTGTCCTGCTGGCCTCCTCTGCCTCTGGGCTCTGCTCCCCTGTGTCCAGATGCTGCCCGTTTCAATCCCTAGGGTCCTGAAGATGTCTCACGCTCCTTATCCTGTCCTCTAGCTGCTTTGGTACTCGAGAACACCATCAGCACTGCTCTCTACTCTGTCGCCATCTTCCCTCTCCAGGGCCAGTCTTAGACAACATAAATGTACACAGCATGACACTGGAAAAGACCAGTAAGAACAGGCATAGACTTCGGTCCGGAGTCCAATGCGGCCTTCTCCGTGCCAGTCCAGGGGCATGATGCGGACGTGGTGGGCCACAACCATGTGCTGTAAGTCGTGTCTCACGACACCATCGGAGTTCACGTTCCCGGGAAACACCTGGCAGTGTTCTCTGTACCACAAGTTGCTCCAGTCCCTGGGGTACAACATTGAGCAGCACGGAGTTTCAGTTTTCATTGGCAGTTATGCGGCCACAGGGAGAGGAGGCTCCGCGAGGGGCTAGAGGCAGAGGAGAAGAGTCCTGCGGGGAGCCAGAGCGGGGGAGCGGGAAGTGCACCGGTGGGGCGGTGAGAGGGCCGAAAACAGTGCTGCTGGGCCACCGGGGAAACAGTAGCTAGAAGCCCCTGAGAGGGGGGAGGCCCAGCCCTGCGCAACCACACAGGCCCCCTGCCTCCACGTAAACTCAAAACTGGCGAGCCTCACTATTGCCTTCTTTACACTACATTATCCCCAAAACCATAAACATTTCCTTTCTTTTTTAACCAGCCCCCACTCAAGTTTTTCTGCATAAAGTGGATACTCAATGCAGGCTATTTGCTGAATGTACTCATACTGGAAACTGTCTTTGGGCTTGAGGATTCCATATTTATACACAGAAGTCAACAGAAAAAGGCAGACTATTTCTTTGAATATTTTCTTAAATAGTCTGTGTGGAATTACATGTGCTTCTTTGTGCATGTGTGGCTAAAACCTATATGGTAACTCATGAAATAGCATCACATTTCACACATAGGAATGATTAATATTTACCCTTGGACTTTGGTTTGAATGGTAAACTGACCATTCTGAATTAGCCTTTTCTTTCTCATCACTTAAAAACACCTTTTAAAAGAAAATCAGGGCTATCCAATGACCTCAGAAACAGCTGTTTCTGAAAACCTGAATGTAATCAAGCAGAATATCTGAGGTAGGTAACTGAATTCCAAATACAAGTAATTAACATAGAGAATTTAAATAAACTAGTTCTTCGGAAAGCCTGCTCATCAATTTAAAAAAGTATGCATAGATTAAAGGTAGCTCCAGTAACTTCCTCATGCTGCCCAGATGATCCTTCCTGAAAGATTATTTAATTAGACCACTCTCATGCTCAAGGACTTTCATTAGCTAACAATTGCTTAAAAAGTGAATTCAGAAGCCCTGGCTGGTGGCACAGTGGATAAGGTGCCAGCCTATGAATTCAAAGGTCACTTGTTCGATTCCCAGCCAGGGCAACATAACCAGGTTGCAAGGCAGGTCCCCAGCTAGGTCTGTAGTTGGAGGCAGGTGAAAGGCAACCATACATTAATGTCTCCCTTCCTCTCTGCCTCTCTCTCCCTTCCTCTCTCTCTAAAATATAATAAATAAAACCTTTAATAAAAGCGAATTCAGATTTCTCTACCTGCTTCTCTACTTCTTTCACAGTTGAGTGCCACCTATCTTGATATACTATTTCCACTACTTTGCAACACAAGTCCTCTGGTCCTGCTAAGCCATGCTCTCCAAAGCTCTTTCATAACACTTACAGTGTATAATGCCCCAGATATTTTATTTAAGTTTTCATGTTGTAAACCCCTCCTCCACAATAAAACTGCCACATTTTTTTCACCAGTCCTTGTGGGCTCAGCTCAAGTCCCACTTCCTTCCATGATGCTTTTCCTTACATCTGCGCACCATGATGGCCACTGTCCCTACTATGGAGTGTCACAACTCTTTGAATTTTTACTCAAAATAACTCTATTTTGATCATGTAAGGATGCTGACTCTGATACCAGTTGGTACCACCATTCATGTAACACATAATCATATCCTTCTTGTTGATATTTTACAATATTATGTACATAGTATTTATCACACTAACAAAACTGAGCTTTTTAAGAACGAGAATAATGATTCATTATTTTTAATAATATCCGTGTTATGTAGTATTGTGCAGCTTGACTAATAGGCACTCAAGTACTTGACTTGAATTACATTCAAAAACTGCCTTTTCTTTGGAATGTATCTATTAGTGCCCATATGTAGATGTGAAACTACAGGGAATTTTAATTCCCTGCAAGTAAGTTGTAGCAGATGCTGTTGGTGCCCTGGCCAGATTCCCTTTACTGATCTGTTGCACCCATCACCCAGCTTCTGTGAGGGTTGACCACTAATGGCTTTATTGCTCTACACTTCTCAGGAGCTGAAAGAAGCTCCTCACCTGCATATACCTAGGAGGTTACAAGTCTTATCCCAGATGCAACCCACAGCCAGTAAGTGACAGATACAGAGTTACAAAAGTTTGTTCTTGTCTACAATCAGGACAAACTCTGTGATGTAATTCATGTCCCAAAGGCCTCTGTGAGATAAGGCTATGCTTCTCCTGAAGCCACACCCTTACTTAGCTTCTTCTCCTGCTTTGTCCTAGTTCCCTTACTCCTTTAAGCTTGCTCCCTCAATAAATAATACGCACAAGAATCTTAATCTCAGGCTTAATTTATAGGAAATACCATCTAAGACACACATATTTTTAAAATAGATAACAGAGACTTAGGTTTAAGAAAAATACCAACATGAAAGTAGACAAAATGAAATATCCCACAATGAATTTGGGCATGAAATATCAGATATTTGCTTGCATTAAATAATAGTTTTTTTAAAAAAATATCACAGTGATTAATATGAGGCAAATAGAGTTGGATAGACATGTTTGATGTTTTAGTTTTAATAGTTTATTTTTAATATCACAGTGATTAATATGAGGCAAAAAGAGTTGGATAGACATGTTTGATGTTTTAGTTTCCTGTAACTAAGGTAATCACTCAAATGCTATGGTGAAAATATATTTACTCTAAAAAAACATTCTTCTCTCTTGGAGGAATACATACCTGTTAGCTTTAAAATAGTACGACAAGTCCATTTTTAACTCAGTATACAGCCAAGGCTATAAAAGATGAGGTTCACTTGCTAATGCATTATACAGAAATTACAAATAACACCAAACACAACAGATAAAATCCTATACAGGCAGAAAGGGGAAGAGAAATACTCTTGAAGAAAAAATGAAAAAAATTATCTTTCAACCGTACCTCTAATTGCATGTCAATGTCATGTTTACATGAGACTAACAAATATATATAGGCTTCAATTACACATAGGCAGGATAGGTAAGATAAGATCAGAAAATGCAGCTAGATTAAAGCTTTTTTAAAATAAAATATAGGAACAGAGATAATAATTTAATTTGATTGCATATGAGGAAAGATACCTGAAATGGATTTTGATGCAAAGTTGTTAAAGAAAAACATAGGATTCTCAGCTAAGAAAAATATGGGAAGTTACAAAAGAAAAATCCCAATCAAGGTCAGTGAATGAGATCAAGGACCAGAATAAATGCATGATATGTAATAATCAGTGATAATAATAGCTAGAGTCAATTTTATTTAAAAACCTAGCACCAAAATGCAGTAAAAGGCAGTATAATTTTTAAACTAAGAGCAGATATTGTAGTTGAATTGCCTATATGTGAATCCCTCACTCACTACATGTTAGCTGTGTGACCTTGGGCAAGTTAGTAAATCTCTGTTCCTTAGTTCCTTTATCTGCCTAATGGGGTTCCTAATGGTGTTCTACCTCATATATTTATTGTGAGGTTTAAATAATTTAATATGCACAAAGAACTTAGAATAGAACCTGACATATAATTAGCATTCAGTAATTATTAGCTAGCTAATTTTAAAATGTGTTTATTAAGAATCTTTAAATCTAGCTATTTAAATAAAAATTTCCATCTCTGAAAAAAAAAAAAACTTCAAAAAATTTTAAATCTTCAATAAACTACTCTTTCAGGAACAAGTCAAACCACATAGAATAATAAAAGAGATACTACCATAGAACTTTTACTAAATGCAATGATACCTAAGAAATATTTTTAAATTGTAATAATTATCTTCAAAAGCAGTTCCAAGTGCTATATAATTTCCAAGGATAGTCATTGCAAGTAACTAGGCAAGTAAATAAAGAATGAGAAGGCCAAAAGCAGATGCTACATATCTGCATCAGGTTTGGTAGTTTATGGAATGGAAAGTGGGACAAAGACAAAAAGATATAAAGGCTGTTTTTGTAGGCAAAAATCTGTCATTGTTATGAGGAACCATCATGTATTAAACACATATTAAAAATGGCCCTAGAGATATAAAAAACTATTAGCACTCTCCCTGTCCTCAAGAGAAAAGCTGTCTAGATGTGGAGAAAAAACATACATACACACAATAATAGCTGCCATGAGCAGCGTAGTGCTAATGGAACTTAAATTACTACAAGAGTGTTGTTATTGTTATTAGCAATGGACTTAGTTTCCATTCATTATCATGTAAATTTTTAAAGGATGTAAGAGAATATATGCATATATTTTCCTTATTGTCTCTTTATTATGCATCTTTATTTTTATTTTATTTTTCAATGTATTGTTGCCTTTCACCTGTCTCCAGCCACAGTCCTAGCTGGAGACCTGGCTGGAGACCTGGCTTGCAACCTGGTTATGTGCCCTGGCTGGGGAATCGAACCAGTGACCTTTGGGTTCACAGGCTGGCGTCTTATCCACTGTGCCACCAGCCAGGGCCAATTACACATCTTTGAAGTAGCCTTAGCCTATATGATAAAAGGGATTGAGACAAAGGGAGATTAAGGAAATTGACCTAAATAAGTGGAAGAACTGAAATATGAACCCTGACTCCACACTATTATGTTATGCATGCTTTGTATATTAACAAAAAGAATGAAACTGATGACTGGATTTTCCTAGGGAAAGTTATCTGTGGGTGCATGACAGATGCATTAAAAACCCATAGAAATCTGGAGCAAAAGACAATAGCATTACTGATATCTTTCCAGTGAGAACAATAGCACATGTATACTTTGAGTAAACACTGCTGTTGTCCCCTAATAAGATAGTGACAAGGATGATGTGGTATTAAGATGAGTGACAGACATCATCCCACATATACAAATGGTACATTTTTACTCAACCAGACTTTCCCCTTTTCTTTTCTTGAGGATGGCAGGTGGTAACCATTCAGTTCTACCTACCTGCAGGTCTAATGTGTGATATGCATGAATTAGCCACATATGACATATGACGTACCTCTGAATATGACCAACTCAGCCTTTGCCCATTCTGACTCCCCTCATTATCCTTTCCTTTCACACTTAGTCAAATTCATTCACTGCCAGGAGTTAGGTAAAGTAACTGTTAAACAGTCTCTAAATATAGAGAATCTCCTCTATCATTTTGGTGTCAGGAAACAATGCAAATTTATCTCAGGTAATAAAATTAACACAGGAAATTAGAGTAGGAAAGACATGAGTTTGAATTCCAGCTCTACTTTTAACTAGCTGCATGACCATAAATAATCCTGTTAGTTAACTTATTTGAGCTTCAGTTTTCACATAATAAATCAGAAATTATATTTGCCCCACAGGGTTGTCCTGAGCATTGAACAGAATGCTATATATAAAATACCTATTCTCTAAATAAGTACTCTAAATAATAATTGATTCACTTCCCCATCTTTTTTATGGTTAAACCATGTGATGACAGGTCATGCTAATCATATGAAGTTGCATTTTAGTAGCATGATTTCACTCATATCTTATCCAAAAATCTATACATTAAAATGCCATGTTATGATGCTGTTCTAATGGATGGCAATTCAGAATAGAAATAGCAAAATTGCATCTTGTAAATGAACAGAAGTTTGAATAAAAATGTTTCTTGGTTAATAAAAAGCTCACCACCAAACACAAAATATCTGTGCTGATAATCACTGTCATATTTTTGCTCAGTTCTAGATATTCAGTTTCTCTGCAAGAAATTCACAGGTTGCCATATTAATTGTTTTCAGAAGAGATATAATGTAATTGGTGATCTAAATGCATAATAAATAAGAAAAAAGGCCTGGCTGGTAGCACAGTGGATAAGGCTCTGGCCTGTGAACCAAAAGGTGGCTGGTTCATTTCCCCAGCCACAACACATAACCAGGTTGCAAGCCAGGTCTCCAGCCAGGTCCATGGCTAGAGGCAGGTGAAAGGCAACCATATTGATGTTTCTCTCCCTCTCTGCCTCTCTCCCTTCCTCTCTCTCTGGAAACAATAAATAAAATCTTTAAAAAAAAAAAAAAAAAGGCCCTGGCTGGTGGCTCAGTGGATAATGAGCCAGCCAGTGAACCCAAAGGTTGCTGGTTCAATTCCCCAGCCAGAGCACATAATGAGGTTGCAAGCCAGGTCTCTGGCCAGTCTGTAGCTGGAGGCAGGTGAAAGGCAACCATACACTGATGTCTCTCTCCCTCTCTCCATTCCCTTCTCTCTAAAAATAACAAAAATGAAAATGTAAAAACAAAAAGAAATGAAAAATTAATTGGGAGATTTGGAACCTTCTTCTTTTTTTTTTTTTTTAATTTATTGTTGTTGTATTACATCCATCCCCTTTTTGCTCCCCTCTGTCCCCCTCCCTTAAAAAACTAAAATTGGAACTGCCTTTTGATCCAGTGATTTCACTACTTGGACTATACCCAAAGAATCCTGAAACACCAATTCATAAGAACCTATGTACACCTGTGTTCATAGCAGCACTATTTACAATAGCCAAGTGCAGGAAATAGCCTAAGTGCCCATCAGTGGATGATTGGATCAAAAAACTTTGGTACATTTACACAATGGAATACTATACAGCAGAAAGAGAGAAGGAACTCGTACCTTTTGCAACAACATGGATGGAACTGGAGAGTATTATGCTTTGTGAAATAAGCCAGTCAGTGAAGGACAAATACCACATGATCTCACCCATTACAGGACAATAATGAACAAAACTAACAACAAGCAAAACAGAACTAAATATATGAATACAGGGAGGACGAGGCAAGGAACCTTCTTAAAGTGCGTTCTGGTAGTAATTTATTTCTATCTTTAAACCAGAAAACTTTTGTCAGGGATACTTTTGCCTTGGGGGCTATTGTTTTCTCTGAAAATAAATTAAGTACTTTTCTGTAAAAAATAAACTCATTAATGAAACATAGAAATGTCTATGAGGATACTAGATTTAACAAACATGTGCCAGTTATAATGTTAGATGCTTTTACATATGATATCTTATTTAATCCTCACAAAAAAAATGATGTGATGAGCTAAATATTATTTCTATTTTACAAAGGAGGAAACTAAAATTCAAAGAAGCTAAGATGTTTAGTGAATTTCTCACTGTTATTTAGTGGGTTTCTAGTAGTGCAAGATTGTAAACCTAGCAATTTATTCATTTAAAGATTTTATTTTATTATTTTTAGAGAGAGGGTAAGGGAGAGAGACAGAGAGGGAGAGAGACATCAATGTATGGCTTGGATTTCACCTGCCTCCAGCTATGACCTAGCTTGCAACCTGGTTATGTGCTATGGCTGGGGAAATGAACCAGCAACCTTTGGGTTCACAGGCCACCGGTACCTTATTCACTCTGCCACCAGCCAGGGTAAACCTCAAGCATAACATCCTTTCTATTCTAATTGCTATTAAAATCAGGCCTATGATTAATCCAATTCTCAATGCTGATGCTGGAGGTCACAGCAGAACATGGAGGCAAGGGTAACAAGCTTGAGCTCTAGAACAAGGATCAGTCTAGGACTCAAGGGTCAGAAGGCATGCCTGATTCAGCATTTGAAGCAAGTTAATTAAATCTGGCAAGCACACACAGATCTGAAAACACATAGGACAAAGCATAGTGTGCCATGCCAAGTAAAGACATAGGAGCCTAAAACACCTAAATACTAGAGACTATGGCAAATAATCAAGGAATCTGGAAATTCACAAAAAAAAAAAAAAAAAAAAAAAAACAAGCAAAACAAAACAAAAACAAAGAGCAAGCTCAATAGTTAGGAGAAGAACAGACACATGGGACCAACAAGGTATGTTTAAAATCAATGGAATCTATTTTCCGGCAAGGTAGCTTCTGATAAACTAGCCAGGACAAAAGACAAAGACAGTTGTTGAAAGACATTAATCAGTCTCTCTCTCTCTCTCTCTCTCTCTCTCTCTCTCTCTCTCTCAATACTGATCTAAAATAATCAGTTGACATATTTAAAGCACATTCCATCTTTTATACCTCATACCAATCAAACTCTTCTTTATCTAAAGGACCCAGTAGGGTGAATAAATGTTTGAATATTTAAACTTCCATTGACTGCATAAAGGCAACTTGGGGAATGAATAAAAAACCATATGCTTGTAGGAAATTCTGAAGCATTTTTGAAAAATCACAAAGTTTACATTTATGTTGAGGAATGAATAGGCAAAAATAACATTTCAGGATGCTAGGGGAAAAAATCAGACCTCAACAAAAGGGATTTGGTTCTAAGGGAACAAGAACTAAAAGTCTTTAGCTCATTGTACTGAATGGAGAGAAAATGACATCATGAAAACATTGTAAATCACAAAGCATGTGCTCCTTAATGTTATCATATGCAAACGTTTTACTGAGGTAAATATGATGAATGGGCATGTTTCATTCTTTTCTTGAGTAGATAGTTAAATGGACAACATGCACTGGGAGAGTATCGGCTATAATATTAATGGATATACTGATCAAAGATCTCAATGGAGCTAAACCTGTCCATTTCTCAGTTACTTCTTTGAAGTAAACTTGATAAAATAAAAGTACTTTATCTTTTCTTCCTCATCATAATAAAAGATGCCTCACACCTTCCACTGTTGTCAAAAATATGGCTAGGTCTCTGGCTTTGAGTATATTCCCATGTGCAAGTCAACATGGCTCTTCAGTTAATAACAATAATTATAACACATACTACTTATTAAGCACTAATTATATAACAGGCCTTGTGTTATGCATTTTTTGTCATAGAAGTAAAGGATGTGTCCCTGCTCTTGTCAAAGGCTAACCCTTCTATCTGTACTCTGGATTCCATTGCTTCCTGTTTTCTCTTCCTTGATTTCACTTTCTCTTACAGATCATCTCTACTGGCATACATTCCAGTAGAATTTTCCATATTTAAACAAAAATATATTTTTTCATTTTTATCCTTATTTGTAAATTTGTTTTTTATTAATTTATTGTTGTTATATTATAATTGTTTCAATTTTCCCCCATTGCTCTCACCTACCCTCATCCCCTCTCCTACAGTCAATCCTCACCTTGTTGTCCATGTCCATGGGTTTTTTCATTGTCATTCTGCTCCTTTTATTCCCCATGTCTCTGGATCTATTCTGCTTGTCCATGTATTTTGTTCATTAGTTTCCTGTATTAAGTGAGATCATATGGTATTTGTCTTTTGCAGCCTTATTTCACTACGCATGATACTCTCCAGCTTCAACCATGCATTTGTATAGTATTTCATTGTGTAAATGTACCTGGATTTTTTTTTTTTTATCCATTCATCCACTGATAGGCACTTAGGCTATTTCCAATACTTGGCTTTTATAAATATGAGATACCACTTCACAACTGTAAGAATGGCCATAATTAACAAATCAGCAAACAAGTGCTGGAGAGGATGTGGAAAAAAGGGAATGATAGTGCATTGTTGGTGGGAATGTAGACTAGTGCAGCCACTATGGAAAACAGTTTGGAAATTCATCAAAAAAGAGCTTCTTTCTTGATGTCTCATCCAGCTACTATCCCATTTACATATGCCCCTTTATAACCAAACTCCTCAAAAGGATCAAATTCAATGAATGTTTCTCTGCTCTCATTTTTCTCAGTTGACCTTGGATCATCTTTATGGAAACACTCTTCCATTTTAGCTACCATGAAAGGTAGGTCTCCTTCCTTTCTTTTTGTCATACCGGTTAGTCTTCTTTGATGCTTCATTATCATCTATGTCCCAGAGATTGATTCCAAGTTCATTTTCCTTCTGTTTCTAAATTTTCTCTCATAGGTAACTCATCCTAGTATCACAATCTTAAAAATAAGTATATTGAATGTTCTCAAATATATATTCCTGGTCCACAATTCCATGAACCTCAGACTCACAAAATAAAAAATGGCTGCCTAACTTGAAGCTTTTATATTGATATACCACAGGTACCTCACACTTACATATCAAAAAACACACTTTGCTATTTTCTTGACTTATGCCCAAACCTATTCCTCCTCCAGTTTTCTCCATCTCAGTAAATGGTGTCACCACAGAATCAGTTGTTTAAGCTATAAACCTAGAACTTAGGAGTTATTCTTTATCCCAATTTCTACATCTATTGTATTTATTTAGTAGTAGTAGTATGAATAACGTTCGTATCAAGAATAACGAAAGGAGGCCCTGGCTGGTGGCAAAGTGGATAAGGCACTGGCCTGTGAACCCAAAGGTTACTGGTTCGATTCCCAGCCAGGGCACATAACCAGGTTATAAGCCAGGTCTCCAGCCAGCTCTGTAGCTGGAGGCAGGTGAAAGGCAACCATACATTGATGTCTCTTTCCCTCTATGCTTCTCTCCCTTCCCTTCTCTCTAAAAATAATAAATAAAATTTAAAAAATATTACTAATAATGAAAGGAAATAGCCCTTCTTGAGCATCTAATATATGCCAGGCACTGTGCTAAGTGTTAAAGATATATTAATTCATTGAATTCTTATACCAAACCTCTGAGGTATGTACTATTATTTTTCCCATAGTATAAATGAAAAAATTGGTGGGAAGATGGCAGCAAAGTAGGTGGAAGCTAAGTCCACTTGCTCTTGTACCCAGCTTGGACACTTGGGTGATCTTCCTAAAAATAAACTGAACATTCAACGGAATCTTAGCTGACATGAAGTTTGGAAGGCATGGAGTACAGAAGATGCTTCACAATGGGCAGTAATGAGATTTTACAGATGGACGACAGGGACATACCCTGGGTATGGTGCCTGCATCTGAGGAGAGCCTGGTCAGAGATAGCAGCTTTGTGACTCTCTCCCCTCCCAGGGCAGGGAATTCCCAAGCACCAGGCAGGGAGTAACTTGGATGCACAAAGTCAGGGAGATCCAGGCTACACACACATACACACACAGTAAGCAGCATACGCATAGCTTCAGTGGCAATGACCAACCAGGAGATCCTCAGAGAAAGAGATGGGTGCTATCTGCACCTGGGTCTGGTGGAGGAAGCTGGCTGCAGACAACCATGACTATGAGAGACTCAGCTTTTTGGATAGGTGGTGTGTACAGAAAGCTAGACAGTGAATCTGTACTGCAGTGTAAATAATCCCAGAGACTTTAAATGGGGATCTGAGGCTTGATAGGCAGGGGCCCTGTACCCAGCTGCCCTACCAGCAAGGGGAAAGGATTGAAGGTGCAGCTTGCTCCCAATTGATGTGGCTGAGCAGATTGATCAGAAAGGTGCAAAGTGAGGGAATTTCTCTGAGCCAGCCAGACACATCTGCACAGAGTGGAGACTGCAGGCCTCTGTGCCCTATGACGACAGTGGGCTAGGAACTGTGCACCTGAGATCATTTAAAGCCAGACAGAGCCCCATTCTCTGGTAGAGAACTAACCTCTGGGAAGGGAAGGTCTCATCTAGCCTTCTCATCCTTCTGGAGCTGGGAAGGTCTGCAAAATAGGCTGGGCAGGCTCAAGAGCCCTGCAGGGTACATTTCCACCTGAGAAAGACAGCAAGAGGAATGCCTAAAGGGCCCATTTTGAACTTCTTTCTTCTCTCAGGGAGACAAAACTGGTTCCTAAGGGCCTATTTTACTGAGGCCAGCAAAGCAGGGAGTTGAGACAGCTATGCAGCTAAGGGGAATGAGGGCTCTGCCAAGCCTCTGCTCTAACACAGAGATGATGTCAACACCAAGCAGGAAAGAGTTGACCCTCTTACACAGATTGGCCTCTCCCTTGAAACAGACAGCTAATTCATCAGAAACTATACATTATTGGAAATAAGCTGGGACAGACCAAGACAGGTGGTGCAGGGATAGCAAAATACATCCCCATGTTTCCCAGAAAACTGAACAGTGCCTCCCAGGACAGACCCAGGAGCCTCACCCTCCAGATTGCAACAGAAGCTCCCTCTAGAGGCAGGTGAAAGTGATACAGATGGACAACCTAATCCTAGACCTTGAGCTGATAAAAAACCAGAGCTGGATCCAGAATAAGAAGTCAAAAAATGTATATAAAGGAACCATGGACATGCACAACAGGGAGGATTGACTATGGGGGAATGGGTGGGTGGGGAGGGGGACAGAGGGGAGCAAAAAAGGGATGGATGTAATACAACAACAATAAAATTAAAAAAAAAAAAAAAAAAGAAGAAGAAGAAGTCAAAAAATGAACACCAAACAGCTGAGATGAATTTCACCTCGCTGTTCTTCAGAATTTGAGGGGTATTTTTCTTTTATTTCTTTCACATATCCTCTTTTATTTTTTCACTTTGAGGATTTTCCACCTGTCAGTTTTCTTTTTAAATTTATTTTTTGTTGTTCTATTACATTTGTCCCAATCCGCCCCCCCCATAGATCTCCACAGCTCTGCCCACCCACCTACCCCCACTCTCACAGACAATCCAAGCCCTACTGTCCTCACATAGCCTCTTAATATTTCTTCTTTTGCTTCCATTGTATTTCAACTAATTTATTGCTCTTTGTCTTTTATTTGTATTCTTTTTATTCATATTTTATAACATTTTAAAATTTACTGTTAGTTCCAATCTCACATTGCACTTTTCCTTTGTCTTACTTTATTTGGCCTTCTTCCTGCCCTTTCTGATTTTTATTGTAAATTTTATTTTCTCCCATGCTATGCCTTATTCCTATTCCTTATTCTGACTATTTCTGCTCTTTCCATACTCTAAAAAGCATTCTTCTTTCATTTACTCAGCTCACATTTTGCCCCCTCTTTTTATATAAAGATTTTATTTATTTATTCTTAAAGAGAGGGGAAGGGAGGGAGAAAGAGAGAGAGAAAAACATTAATGTGCCATTGCCTCTCCTGTGCCCCCAACAGGAAACCTGACCTGCATCCCAGGCATGTGCCCTGACTGGGAATCAAACCAGTGACTCTTTGGTTTGTAGGCCAACACTCAATCCACTGAGCCATTCCAGCCAGGGCCATTTTCCCATCTTATAATATTCTTATTTTCTTTCTACCTTTATAAGTTGTGGCTTGTTGGGTATGGATATTATGGTTATTGCTATTCTTCTACAACAGTATTCCTAGTTGTTTACTATTTTTTGTCCTTCAAATCTCATATGTTACTCTCTCCCTATCTTACTCCATTTTGCCTTTCCCCTGACCTTGCTCATTTGAGTTAGGATTTTTTTATTTTGTTTTTCCCTTTGTTAACCTGGATTCTACTGCTTACTATTATTAGTTATCCTTCCCTTATCTTCTCAATATCACTTTCTTCACTGTAGACATCTCACATTCTTTTTTTTTCCCCTTTTTTATAATATTCTTATTCCTTTTCCATCTTTAATAACAATTACTCAGCTGTTATTGTTATTGACCCTGCTGTGGTTTTTCTACAATTTTGTTCTTTTTGTTTCACTACCTTTATAATTTTATTTCAAACCTCATAATAGAGACTTCCCTTTTTCACTACATTTTGCTATTGCATCTCCCTGTTTCACTTACATTTTAAATTTCATTTTCTCCTCTTTTTGCCTCATTTCTATTTCATACTCTTATCATTTATCCTCCCTCTTTCCACTCATAATCATTTTTCTTTCCTTTAGTCATCTCATATTCCCTTTTTCATATCTTATTCTTAATTTCTCTCTCCACCTTTATTAATCTTTACTCAGTTGCTGCTGATATGGTAGGGGTTATTTCTGCTGGTGTGGGTTTACCTTTCTGAGAATATTGCTTTGTTAACCTGCACCTGTACAACAGTAAACAAGACATGGCAGGGATTATGACTCCCGGTTAGCTTGCTGGATGGGAGAACCTGCAAGTGAATGAGCCAGCAATAAGCACATTTCAAGTACAAGAGAGCCTGCATAAACTGAATAAAGGGAAACTCTACAGCACCCAGATCAGAAGATTAAAGAGACTATAACAGGCAGTCCCACAAACCTTCTACCACATGAACATAGGCAGGCAAAGCAGAGCAGCCTGAGATGCAGAAACAAAAAAAAAGAGTCACCAAAAATGGGGATACAAAGAAGGAACCCTCAATCAAAAGGAATGAATGAACCTCCAGAAACAGAGCTAAATGAAATTGATAGCAAGCAATCCATTAGACATAGAATTCAAAATAATGGTTATAAAGATGCTTAAGGATCTCATTGGTAACTACAAGGAAGTTAGAAGGAACTATAGCAGCATGAAAAAGGACATAGAAACTATGACCAACAGCCAGGAAGAAATGAAGTATACAATATCTGAAATGAAAAATACACTAGAAGTAATTAAAAGGAAACTAAATGAAGCAGAGGACTAAATCAGTGAGCTGTAAGACAAGGTAGAAAGTAATACCCAATTGGAGCAAGAAACAAAAGAAAAAGTATAAAAAAGAATGAGGATAGGTAAAGGAACTTCAGGACAACATGAAATGTAACAACATTTGCATCATAGGAATATCAGGAGAAGAAAATGAGCAAGGGATAGAAATACTGCTAAAAAAATAATGACAGAAAACTTCCCTAACTTGGTGAGGGAAAATCCATGCATATTCAGGAAGCATGGAGGTTTCCAATGAAGATGAACCTAAAGAAGCCTACTCCAGGCAAATCATAGTAATATGCCAAACGTTACAGACAATGAGAAAATCTTTTTAAAAGATTTTAGTCATTATTTTTAGAAAGAAGAGCAGGGAGGAAGGAAAAAAGGGAGAGAACCATCAATGTATGGTTGCTTTTCACCTGCCTCCAGCCATGGACCTGGCTGGAGACCTGATTTGCAACCTCGTTATGTGCCCTGACTAGGAATCAAACCAGCCACATTTGGGTTTGCAGTCTGCCTCCTATCCACTGAGCCACCAGCCAGGGCCTCAATGAGAGAACCTTAAAGGCAGCAAAGGAGAAACAGCAAGGAACATACAAGGGACCTCCAATAAGGCTATTAGCTTATTTTTCAACAGAAAGACTACAAGCCAGGAGTGACTGGCATGAAATATTTCAAGTACTGAAAAGAAGGAGCCTACAATGAAGACTGCTCTTGCCATCAAGAATCAAACTTTAAATGGATAGTGAGATAAAGAGTTTCCCAGACAAAAGAAAACTAAAAGAATACATCTCCATCAAGCCAATACTGCAAGAGATGCTAAATGGACTGCTATTAAAAAGAGGAGAGAGAGAGAGAGAGAGAGAGAGAGAGAGAGAGAGAGAGAGAGAAGGAGAAAGAGAGAGACAGGGGGGACACAGATATGGAAAAGTGGCAATGAATACATAACTATCAATAATAATCTTAAACAGAAGTGGATTAAATCCTCCAATTAAAAGACAAAGGGTAATTGAATGGATTAAAAAATGCTACCCACATATATACTGTCCACAAGAGATTTACCTCAGAACAAAATATCTCTACAGACTAAAAGTGAAGGGATAGAAAAAAATATTTCAAGCAGGTGAGCATGAAAGAAAAAGCTAGGGTAGCAATAGTTACATCAGACAAAGTAGACTTCAAGACAAAAGCTATAAAAAGGGACAAAGAAGGTCACTACATAATACATAAGGGAATAGTCCAACAGGAAGATAAAAGACTTGTAAACATACATGCACCCATCATGGGAGAACCTAAATATATAAAGAGAATCTTGGAGGACTTCAAGAAAGATATAAATAGCCACACACTTACAGTAGGGGATTTTAATACCTCAGTGTCAACAATGGATAGGTCTTCCAGAAGAAGAATCAAAAAGGATATTGTGACATTGAACAACACTCTAGATCAAATAAAATCAATTGATTTATACAGAAGCTTTCACCACAAAGGAGCAAAATATACATACTTTTCGAATGTACATAGAACATTTTCAAAAACTGACCACATGGTAGGAGACAACACAAACCTCAACACATTCAAAAAAATTGAAATTATATCAAGCATGTTCTCAGATCACAATGGATTAAAACTAGAAACCAACAACAAAGAAAAAACTCAAAAATATTCAAATAAATGGAGATTGAATAACATGTTATTAAATAATGAATGGATCGTGGATGAGATCAAGGAAGAAATCAAAAAGTATCTGGAAACAAATGAAAATAAATCTATAACAGCCCAAAACCTATCCCACTGGTGAAGGCAGCCTGAGAGAGACATTCATAGCAATATAGTGCTACCTGAAGAAGAGAGGAAAATCTCAAATAAAAAACCTATCCCTACATCTACAAGAAGTAAAGGAACAACAAGAAAAGCCCACAGTGAGTTGAAGGAAGGAAATGATCAGGATCAAGGCAGAATTAAATGACATGAAGACTAAAGAATTATTCAAAGGGTCAATAAATCCAGTAGTGGGTTCTTTGAAAAGATAAACAAAATTGAAAAAATTTTAACCAGATTCATCAAGAAGAAAAGGGAGCAACCCAAATAGATAAAATCAGAAATGAAAGAGAAGTCTCAACTGATACCATGGAAATTCAAAGCACTGTAAAAAATTGCACTGTACAGCTATACACCAAGGAATTGGACATCTTGGAGTAAATGAACGAATTTCTAGAAACATACAAGCTTCCTGAATTGAATCCAGAAGAAGAAGAAAGCCTGAATAGATCAATAACAATGAGTGAAATTGAAGCAATAATCAAAAAACTCCTGGCACACAAAAGCCCTGGCCCAGAGGGCATCACAGGCAAATTTTACCAAACATTTAAGGAAGAACTAACTCCCATCATTATCAAACTATTCCAAAAAATTCAAGAAGAGGGAAGACCCCCAAACTCTCTTTATAATGCTATCATCATACTGCCAAAACCAGGTAAAGACACAATAAAGAAAGAATACTACAGGCCAATATTGCTGATGAATGAAGATGCTAAAATCCTCAATAAAATATTGGTAATCTGGATTCAGAAATTTATCTATTTATAAGATTTTATTTATTATTTTTAGAGAGAGGGAAGGGGAGAGAGGCATAGAGGAAGAGAGACATCAATGTATGGTTGCTTTTCACTTGCCTCCAGCCATGGACCTGGCTGGAGACCTGGCTCGCAACCCGTTTATGTGTGCCCTGGCTGGGAATTGAACCAGCGACTTTTGGGTTCGCAGGTCGGCACCTTATTCACTGTGCCACCAACCAGGGCTCAGAAATATATTTAAAAGGTCATACCCCATGATCTATCAGGAGACATTACAGGGATGCAAGGATGGCAAAATAACGCTAAAGCAATACATATAGTACACCTCACAAACAAAACAAAGGACAAAAATGACATTATCATATCAATAGACATTCAAAAAGCATTTGATAAAATTCAGCACCCATTTAGGACAGAATGCTCAGCAAAGTGGGAATAGGGGGAGCATACCTCAAAATAATAAAGTCCATATATCAAAAACCTATAGCCAACATTATATTCAATGAAGAAAAACTAAAATTTTCCCTTAAGATCAGGAATAACACAAGGATGCCCGCTCTCATCACTCTTATTCAACATAGTACTGGGAGCTTTAGCCATAGCAATTAGACAAGGAAAAGAAGTAAAGGGCATCCAAATCAGAAAGGAGGAAGTAAAATTATCATTATTCACTGGAGACATGAGAATGTACAAAGATATCCCTCTTCTCTCCACCAAAAAAAAAAAAAAAAAAAAAAAAAAAAAAAAAAAAAAAAAAAAAAAAAAAAAAAAAAAAGAAAAAT